>MU226523.1:3475180-3500603 GCA_018584345.1 Thuja plicata | reverse complement strand
CGGTAGAGACTGAATTTCTTTTGTCGACCGAGTGAGCTCGGTAGTAACTAACTTCTCGGTATAGTATTCTGGAGCGCTTGGTAGACTCTGTAAATAGCTTCTCTTACCGTCTGAGCTCGGTAGACTCGGTTAACTGCCTTGCTAAACATTCTGAGCTCGGTAGACTCTGTCAAATGACTGATATGACATTTGTGTAACATCAAGGACAATACACAATTAAACAATTATTTCCTACAGCATCATCATATCATCCAACTGGGATTCTGCAACATATCTTATATCAAATCTGGGGCGGTAAAATTTCAAATTTTATCAGTGGGGCATCAAATCAAGTTTCAAATCAGAGCATCAAATCAGAGTTTCAAATCAGAGCATCAAATCAAGTTTCAAATCAGAGCATCAAATCAGAGTTTCAAATCAGGGTTTCAAATCAGAGTTTCAAATTAGAGTTTCATATCAGGTTTTTTATATCAGTCAATCAACTCATCAGTATCAAATCAATGATCAGGACATCAAGTTTTTTTTGAATTAATGCGCTTCGCACATCAATTCAAAGAGGGGCATTTGTAGACACCTAAAATTAACCAGGTGTATCTTAAGCATTCAAAATTGTAAATCTTAGCCAAATGCCTCAAATCTCATCAAATGCATTAAAATAGATCAAATCAAATGGACATTTATCAAGCAAAGTGGACAAACAAATAAAATTAAATCAAGGGATTAAATAATCATGAAATCAAATAATTAAATTCAAGCCTACAAGGAATTAATCAAAACTATGTAATTGATTTTAATCAATTAATGGTATAGTTTAAATCAAAAAGATCAAATCCAACCCATTCACCCTTACATGGCTAAATTAATTAAATGATTGAGTTATTTAATTCCTAATTTCTTTGAGACAACCAACCAACTTTCTCTCCATTTGAAAGCACCTCAAATCTTTTGACTTAACCAAAGCTTGATCATGATCAAATCACTCTACCCCCTACCCTTGGGAAATTGCTATAAATACAAGCCATTTCCTTTATGTTTGGGATCCAAGAGTTTCAAGAGCAAAGCATCCTTATTATAGGCATTTGGAGAGCATTTGAGTGTTTTTGAGCATATTTTCAGTATTTGCATAGCATTTAGATTATCATCTTTAGAAACATTTGTTGATTTAATGGCACATCTTGGAGCATTTTGAGCTAGATCAGAGCATTGTTTATCATTTATTTCTCATTCTAGGATTGTCCTTGGGAGAGATTAAGACTAAGAGCTCTCTTAAAAAAGCTTAGATAGAGAACCATGAGATGTTATGGGTTTTAAACTTCAATTCTTAGATTAAATAGTATTTTCTTTCCATAGAGTTGTTGTTTCTAATCCTAATTTCATGAAGGTGTAATCACACACACACACACAGAAGCCTACCAATTAGCTCTAAAAGCTAAAGAAAAATAGAATAGGTAATATATCCAGAGGAATAGAGGTGGTCGAAGGGGTACCTCAACTCCATTTTGGGGAAGTTCTAGTAATGGTCGAGGAGAGCCTTATCAAGGGTTTGAAAGAAATACAGACACTAGGCGAGATCCTTCAAATCAAGAAAGAGGAAGAGGGTTTCAGAGAGGACGAGGCTATGGAAGCAGAAGAGGCTGGGAAAACCAGAGAAGGCCTTTCACTTATTTTAGGTGTGGAGAAGAAGGACACAGAGCCTTTGAATGCTCAAATTATAACATGCAAGAAAGAAATCAAGGAGGACAACCTAGAGTGAACCTGGTTCAGCCATAATTTATAGCAGCAAGAGAAGAACAAGAAGTCCTACCAGACATGGGAGAAAGTCTCATGATGAGGAGATCGATGATCATTCCAGAGAAGGAAGAAGTCCCTGAAATGCACTTTGATGATTCGTGGCTTCGAACCAACATCTTCAGAACTAGATGCACTTCAGGTGGGAAGGTATGCAAAGTTATTATTGATGGGGGTAGTTGTGAGAATATGGTAGCTAAGGAAATGGTAGAGAAATTACATCTGCAATGTGAGAAACATCCACGTCCTTACCGTATTGCATGGTTTAAGAAAGGAAATGAGGTTACTATTGATAAAATATGCTTGGTTAGTTTTACTATAGGAAAAAACTATAAGGATGAGATATGGTGTGATGTTATTCCTATGGATGCTTGTCATATTTTATTGGGACGGCCATGGGAGTATGATAGAAAGATCACGCATGATGGAGAAAAAAATACATATACCTTCTGGAAGGATGGCTCTAAAGTGACTCTCTTACCACTTAAGGATGAGAGTAAGAATGAGACCATGTTGTCTGCAAAGGATGTTGTCAAAGAAATTAAGGTGACAGGTTGCTACTATGCATTGGTAGTAAAAAGGGGTGAAGAGATAGAAAACATAGTACCACATGATGCAGTAAAGATACTAGAAGAATTTACTAATGTTATTCCAAATGAACCACCTGACGGTCTCCCACAAAAAAGGGATATACAACACCATATTGATCTGATTCCTGGAGCAACTCTTCCTAATCAAGCAACTTATCGAATGAACTCCACACAATATGCAGAGCTCAACAAGCAAGTAACAGAACTAATTGAGAAAGGCCTGGTTAGAGAAAGCATGAGCCCATGTGTTGTGCCCGCATTGCTAACCCCGAAGAAGGATGGAACATGGAGGATGTGTATTGATAGTAGAGCAATTAATAAGATCACTATCAAGTATCATTTTTCTATTCCTCACATAGAGGATATGATGGATGAATTAGAAGGGGCCAAATATTTCAGCAAGATTGATCTATGAAGTGGATACCACCATATTCGAATCCGTGAAGGGGATGAGTGGAAGACAAATTTTAACACTAGGGATGGCTTGTATGAATGGATGGTTATGCCATTTGGGCTTTCTAATGCACCAAGTACATTCATGAGATTGATGAATATTGTTTTACGATCCTACATTGGTAAGTTTGTTGTAGTTTATTTTGATGATATCCTGATTTATAGAAAAAACAAAGGAGAACACCTACAAAACTTGAGGATCATCCTGAGTGTCCTAAGGAAAGAGAAGCTCTATGCAAATTTAAAGAAGTGCAGATTCATGCAAAATAGTTTGACTTTTCTGGGCTTCGCCATTTTTGGAGATGGTGTTCAGATGGATCCAGAAAAGGTCCAGGCAATCCTAGAATGGCCTAGTCCATCCAATATAACCGGGGTCAGGAGTTTTCATGGATTAGCAACCTTCTATAGAAAGTTTATTCAAAATTTTAGCAGTATTGTCGTGCCCATAACAGATTGTACGAAAGGAAAGGAATTCACATGGACAACAAATGCTGAAGAAAGTTTCCAGTTCTTGAAGAAAAAGGTAACTGAAGCTCCTATATTGGCACTTCTAAATTTTGATAAAGTATTTGAAGTAGACTGTGATGCTTCCCATGTTGGAATAGGTGTTGTTCTCAGCTAGGAAGGTAAACCAATAGCCTTTTTTAGTGAAAACTTGAATGATGTGAGGAAGAACTATTCTACCTATGATTTAGAGTTTTATGCTATTGTTCAAGCCTTAAGGCATTCGAGACACTATTTGGTCCCATAAGAATTTGTACTGTTTACAAATCATTTGGCCTTAAAATATGCAAACACACAAAATAAATTGAATAGTAGGCATGCTAAATGGGTGTCTTTCTTGCAAGGGTATAATTTTGTTTTGAAGCATAAGTCTGGAAAGCATAATCAGGTTGCTGATGCCCTCAGTCGGTGTGTTACATTAATAACTACAATGGAAATAGAGGTCATTGGTTTTGAGTCTATTAAAGTTTTATATGAGGCTGATGATGATTTTGGGAAATTGTAGAAAAGATTAAAGAGCCAACAACTAGTCTTTCAGATCATATGAGAGGAGAATACTTTCCACAGGATGGTTACCTCTTTAGAGGAAAACAACTTTGTATACCAGCTAGTTCCATGAGGGAAAGGACAAGACAATAGCCTTGGTTGCAGATAAATACTACTGGCCAAAACTGAAAAGGGACACTACTAAGTATGTGGCAAGATGCAGAATCTATCAAGTGGCTAAGGGTCACTCCCAAAACATAGGCTTGTATACACCTCTACATGTACCCATCGAGCCATGGATAGATGTGAGTATGGATTTTGTATTGGGACTTCCCCACACCCAGCGAGGTGCAGATTCTATTTTTGTTGTTGTTGATAGATTCTCTAAAATGGCTCATTTTATTGCTTGTAAAAGGACTAGTGATGCCACAAGGATAGCCAATTTATTCTTCTCAGAAGTTGTTAGACTCCATGGCATTCCAAAGACTATCACATCTGACATGGATACTAAATTTTTGAGTCATTTCTGGAGGACCTTATGGAAGAAGATGGGAACACAGTTGCAATTTAGTAGTGCCTATCATACCCAAACTGATGGGCAAACTGAGGTGGTCAATCAAAGTTTGGGAAACCTGTTACGGTGCATTATTGGTGAAAACCCCAAGCAGTGGGACTTGGCATTGCCTCAAGCTGAGTTTGCTTACAACAGTTCTCTTAATAGATCAACTGGTAAATCTCCTTTTCAGATTGTATATGGTAAGAATCCTTAGGGTGTTTTGGACCTTGTACAACTTCCTGTGCAAGATAGAATTAGTGATGATGGGGAAGCATTTGCTGAACACCTTCAACAACTTCAACAAGATGTCAGGAGTAAGTTACAGGATAGCAATGAGGGATATAAGGTTGCTGCAGCTATCAGTAGAAGGCGACAATCATTTAATATAGGTGATTTGGTGATGGTGTACTTGAGACATGAGAGATTTCCTACTGGCACATATCATAAGTTAAACTACAAAAAGATAGGTCCTTGCTGAATTTTGAAGAAGATCAATGATAATGCTTATGAGGTTTGTTTACCAGATGATTTGGTTATTTCTCCTGTGTTTAATGTTTCTGATTTGTATGCATTTCATGGAAATATATCCGAGCCAAATAATACAGATGAAGTGGATTGGCATCACCATCTTCCAAGTAAAAAGAAGGAAAAGATTGCCCACATTCTGGATATACAATCTACAGTCATGAGGAATGGTCATTACACCAGGTACCTGATTCAGTGGCAGGGATTACCAGCGATAGATAGCACCTGGATCTCAGAGTGGGAAGTGATGAAGTTGGACCCCACAAAGTTACAACAGTTCATAGACAACCACTTGCAGGAGCTGCGTTCCTTTAAAGAAGCGGAGAATGATGCAACCACTTTCAGAGGTCATAATTTTTGACTCGGATGTGGTTTTTGGCTGAAATTTTACAAGCAGACTCGTGAGCTAGAGTTAATGGCAATTCCAACTTGGTGGCCGTTTCAACATCTTTTCGGGAGCCTAAAGTTTCATCTCGACCTCCAAAATTAGCTTTTTTCTATTTCTTTCTAGTTTTTTGAGTTTTGCTTTTGTAATAAATCTGAAATCGTGTTTATGATTTCGTGGATTAGTTGGCAATTCATCTTGCCTTAGTTGAGAGATTTTCTTGGGAAAAATCGAGATTCTTAGGATGAGTTTTAAAAGTTACCAAAAATGGAAAAATCTATTTTTCTTGAAAATCTGCCAAATATGGTAATTTTTAGAATTGTAATAAGTGGGAATTTTCTTTCTTTGGAGAGGCAGAGTAGATTGGACGCAGTTAATGAGAATTTGAGGTTCTGTTATTTTCTCTGAATTGTTGTTTCTGTGGTTTTGGGCTACATCAGGAGAGTTGCAGAAAGAAAGTGCAAATACATCTACACATAAATGAAGTGTCATTATACTGATGAAGTTATGCGATTATGCTCTATATTTTGAATAGACGAAAACAATCTGAAATTCAATGCTAGATTGTTGCTTTTCTTAGCATGTTGGTGGAACGGTTTTGTCATCTCTGTAAGTAGTGGAATAATGGCGGGGTAAGTAACAACTAAGATTACCTACATTCTATCCATGGGGGCAACCACAAAGCACACCATTATCCACACATCTTTGCCAGTAATTTTAGTTGATTATTTTTCCCCTATAATTCTGGTATCAGACAATTTATCGGCTCACTAATACTATTCCGGGGTGATGCCCCCAATGAAAAGCCTATCAACTTAATAATTTATCATATTTATTACATTACAAGTGTAATAATTATTATGGATAGAAATCTTATTTATTAAAATATATAATATTAATAAATTAATTTATTCCTTTATCTTTGATAGTTTAATAATATACAATTTTATCTTACATATTGATAGTTTAATAATATATAATTTTATTAATTAAATAAATGAGTTTTACATCCCAGTCAAATCTAAAATCTAATTTCAATCTTAATATTCATGATAAAATTTTATTAAAAATACATTTTCATGCACTATTTATAACTAAATTAAATGTTTATCTTTTTTTTTATTAGAAAATTATGGAACTGGATGACAATTTACCGGTGCATGACAACTTTCCATTTTTATGCACTATTTATAAATAAATTAAATGTTTATCTTATTTTTTTATTATAAAATTATGGAACTGGATGACAATTTACCGGTGCATGACAACTTTCCCTGGTTCCGGTTTAAGACAATTTACTGGCTGCATGACAATTTTCCATCAGTGGGCGATGCCCACAATAAAAAGCCTATCGGCTTAACAAGAAAAACTAAGGCAAAACTTAATAAGACTAGGGGAGAGGACCCAATAACCGATATACCCCCCAATAGTCATGATAGCAACCCAATAACCATGATAGGGTTTCGTCATAGAGACCCCCCAATAACCAACTTCAAAATGGTCATTTCCTACACACACAAAAACCCAATAAGTGTTAGTAACATGCCCAATAGCCGTGCACCGCGACACTATCAACTAAACACTACCGATGCATGGTTATTGGTACAATTTTGTTTCTATTACACATCAACTTGCACCAAAAAGGTTACATCATTATTAAAATTAGAACATGTCTGCTTACATTTACAAAAACAATGGATTGCTCTAACAATATTAATATATCATAATAAAGTGCAAATCATGTTCAATTTGTGTACATACATGCATGACTATTGGTGCATGACATTTTCAATTGACTACATCCATGCATGGCTATTGGTGCATACTAGTTTGAATCAATTACATACATGCACACCTATTGGTGCACAAACACTTTAAATACATTCTACATTGTTTTTTTATGGCTCTCATCTGCACATTCACCCAAATAGGTATGACATCTTCAGGCAATTAATCGAGCAACAATTTGTACTTGCATAGACAGCTAATGGTGTAAGGCTCACTGATAGAGCACAAATAAAGAATGAAAACCAATTTTTAAAATGCAAATTATAATCCTAATTTCTACTTCAATTAAAAAATACAAATTATTATTCAAATTTGTACTTCTCAATCCACCGAATGAAATACCAAATTAAAAAAAAAGCAAATTATAATCCAAATTTCTACAAGAATATAAAAAATGCAGATTATTATTCAAATTATGCACTTCTTCAATCTGCCGAATGAAATACCAAAATTTATAAATGCAAATTATAATTTAAATTTGTACAAGAATATAAAAATGCAAATTATTATTCAAATTATGCACTTCTTCAATCCACCGAATGAAATACCAAATTATAAATACAACTTATCATTCAAATTTCTACTTGAATTTAAAAAATGAAAATATACCAAATTATAAATGCAACTTATCATTCAAATTTCTACTTGAATTAAAAAATACAAATTAATATTCAAATATGTACTTCTTCAATCCACCGTATGAATGCAAATGCTTGTGCTTTTATGCATGAAATGATCGATGTATTCCCACCACTATTTGAATTTCAAATACACCAACCACAAATTAAATGACCAATTTCATATAAGAGTGAGGAAGTTCATGTAATTCACAGTGCAAATTTCTTTTCAAGCGTTGCATTCCCTGTTTGAGCGCAACATTATTTCTGCAGTCAGCGCTGGTTTATTCTCTACACTCAGCGCTGGTTTATTCTCTGCTCTTTCCAATTTAAGGTTGGTACCAAATATTTCTTATTTTTATAAATTATTCTCTGGTCTCTTATTTTAACTATTTTATTGTCTGTGAACAACCTTGAATGTTGCTCTCTTCTTTTATCTGTTTAAAGCTTCTACACATGCTTTGCAATGTCTTTTAAATGACTTGACAACATTGTTCATTATAGGCTTATGAATGTTCATTATAAGCTTATGAATTAACATTCATAACCATGTAATGAGCTATGGTGTCATCCATAAGTCTTCCAAAAGACTTATGTGAAGCCTTCTAAAAGACAGTGCAAAGGAACATTGTCAAGCTTTTAAAAGACATCATAGTTCATTCTAGGCTTATGAATGCTACATTATCCTATGAAATAATTGAACATTGTCATTTTAATCATGAGAAGATGTTGTATTTCTTTTTAATACAGTGTATTTGTAGTTTGAATCATTTGGTTGACTTATTTCTAGGGCTTAATCATTTCTCTGTTAAATATTTTGAGTATAATCATTTGTGGGTGTCGGGGGTTTCTGTATGTTCGATTCTAATGCGTGTGCATAAGTTGTTTTCATGATTTCCTTGCGGTGATTTGCGTAGTTCATTAGAGGCTTATGAATGCTACATTATCCACTCTAATTATTGTAATATATGTGACAAAAATAGGGAATATTATCAATTTAATTATGATAAGATGTTCTATTTCTTTTTCACACACGTACACACACACACACACTTATATACATGTATATATAAGTGTACACATATATATACAAGTAACCATGATTTCATGAATTATTTATTGTTGAATGCATGTGCATAACTTGTTTTCATGATTTCCATGTGGTGTACAAGTTATTTTCATGAATGTTTAGGGGTGATTATAAAATAATCACTCTAGCACTTTAATTGTTTGTGTCAAAATATTATTATAACATATTAATGACCCCATTTACCCTCAGTTGACTCCACAACAAATCACATTGAAACCACTTCTATCCAAGCAGTGTCACTTAACCGATGTTGGGTTACCCATTCGGTGCCCATCGATAACCCTAAAATTGTACCATTTTGCCTCCTTGTTTTCTCTTCGCGACTCTTCTCTACTTCATGTGATGCTCCAATCACAAGTAACAATGATTTCACGAGTTGGTTATTGTTCAATGCGTGTGCATAATTGGTTTTCATGCTAGCAATATCCTAGCCCAATTACTATCCACAAGGAACCATAGAACCATGTATACTATGAATAAGTAGTCATGTTATTATATTGGTATCATTGAACTGTTTTATGCACATAATTGGACTATATGCATTTTCCTTCATTTTATCTATTGGACATTTTCTGTATGTATTTCTGTTATATCCATCTACCACTTTAAACAAAAATTGTTATTGTATTCACTTGCACTGCATACTTGCATGTACATACAAGTATTATTGTTCTATGTGACAGAAATAGGGAACATTGTCAATTTAATCATGAGAAGATGTATTATTGCAATATATGTGACAAAAATAGGGAACATTGTCAATTTAATCATGAGAATATGTTGTATTTTTGCAATATATGTGATATAAATAGGGAACATTGTCAATTTAATCATGAGAAGATATTGTATTATTGCCTCTTCTCTGCTTCATGTGATGTTGCAATCACAAGTAACAATGATTTCACGAGTTGGTTATTGTTCAATGCGTATGCATAACTAGATAATGATTTCAAGTCTTTTTAAAGACACCATAGTATGCATTTCTGTTATATCCATCTCCCATTTTAAACAAAAAATGTTATTGTATTGACTTGCACTTCATACTTTCGTGGCCGAGAAGAGCGTGTTGCTCTTCTTGAGCCCAATGAAAATACTCTCATGGAATGTTAGAGGCTTCAATGCCTCTAACCAAAGATCCTAAATGAAGGATTGATTGGGTACATCTGGGGGAAATGTAATTATGCTACAGGAAACAAATATGTCATAACAAACCTTTGAAGACACTATGAATAAATGAAAAATTTGGAAATAAGCTCATGTCCTTGTACAAGGAGCTTCTGGGGGTCTCATTGTGCTCTGGAACCTAAAGAAGGTTGTCACACAAATAGATAGATCGGGAAGTAATTGGAAAGAAATGACAATTACAAGTTTTGATCTAGAATTCCTTCTCATCAGTGTCTACGGTCCCATACCCACATATGAAAAGAGAGTGTTATGGGATATCCTCACAACTTGTATCTAACATTATTAAGAGAAAAAAATTGTGCTATGAGGAGACTTTAATGCCATTTCATCTATCCATGAAAAGAAGGGGGCATATCCCCTCCATAAAGAACAATTGTGGATTTCAGAAACTTTATTTCAAATAATGAGTTGTATGATGTACTTCCCCAGAACGGGCAATTTACATGGACATACAAAAGAAGAGTTTTTTTGAAAATTGTAGAAAGGCTTGATAGATTCTTGGTAACACATACTTGGCTTGCACAATATTTCCTTATACATTCAGAGATCTTACCTCTCATTTTCTCAGATTACTATGCCATTGCTATTCATGTCAACAAGGGAAATGTCACATCACACAAAAAACCATCATTCAAGTTTGAACATATGTAGTTTCGAGATCCAAATTTTCTTCCTTTAATTAGGCAATGGTGGGTAAATAGACCACATCATAAAGGAACCAAGATGATCCAATTTTAAAAGAAACTGCAATTTGTGAAATCTCAAATTAAAGGCTGGAATTAAAGTGTCTTTTGTAATATATTTGTTGAGAAAGAAAGAGTCTAAAAGAAATTGGCAGATATTCATGAGAATATCATATTGCATGGTTTTGATGGGATAACATGTGACAAGAAGAAATAGTTGCAAGAAACTTGGTCAGAATTGAGAAAAAGAAAGAAATTATATTGACAAAAAAAATCAAGGGAACTTTGGTTGAAGGATAGTGATCATAATACAAAAAAAAATTGATGCGTTGGCAAAGGAAAAAAGGGAAATGAAAACCATATTTTCTATTCAACACGCTTTATAAGGGAGCAAATAACTAATGCAACAAAAATCCATGAGAACAGAGTTAGGTTCTATAAAGGCCTCTTGGCACCTTCATTAGCAAACCAAGGACAACCACACCCGAATGAGCATGCGATATTGGAAGGATTGCCAACATTAATTACTCAACAAGATAATGAAAATTTAATGAGGTATTTTACTATAGAATAAATACATATAGTTTTATTTTTAGTTGGGCCCAATAAATCTCCAGGGCCTAATGGGTTCACTTGTTTATTTTTCCAGAAGTACTTTGATGTTCTAGAAGGTGAATTATTACAATTTAAAGAGGAGTATAGAAGGAGTGGTACAATGCTAAAGGATTTTAATGTGACAAATATAGAAATTATACCAAAAACTTAGGAAACAAAAACCTTTGTTGACTTTAGACCTATCTCATTGTGTAGTATCATTTACAAAATTATTTAAAAAGCTATATATTTGACATTGAAACATCTCAAATTATCTCTCCTCAATAAGGAGACTTTGTGTCTGGAAGGGAAATGGTAGAAGGTGATTTGGTGGTGTTAGAATTCATTGAATTCATAAGCCAAGATCACCTGCAACATAATAACCGGTCACAAAGCAAAGATTGGAGACGCAATTCAGAATGTCCAAGAAATATGAAATATCATTGAGAGAAGGAATTGAGAGAATTATCAAGAGTGATTCAATAATTACAAAGTGATAAATCCTTATAAAGGAGATAAAAACCCTAAGAAGGGTGAAGAAACCAAGGTTGCATGAATAATTAATAAAAAAATCAATTATTGCATGCCTAAAGTTTAGCTTAAGTGAAATAGAGATAAAAAGTGAAAGGTGACTTAATAATTAAATCAATAATGATTTAATTAATAAGTAAAAATAGCTTTTTAACTCTAACATCCCCCCTTAAGATAAACTTAGGGAGAAGCTAAAAACCTTGAAACAGCTACTAAAAGTGGGAAATGGGTCCCGACAACAAGGCCTGATGAGGTACCCAAGTATAAAAAATCTTTGTAAAGAGGAGAAAAGGAGAAAACCTAGTAGGAAAAACCCCTTTCTGAAAAGAGATGAAGCCTAGTGAAGGACTGAAGAAGCCTCCAAACTAGAGAATGTCCCAAAAAATAGAAACAAATGAAGGACATGTAGAACACCTTTGAAGCATGAAACTACAAACACTATCAAAGAACTGCTCTGTATGGGTGCCCTCAAATGGCACTACTCAAATCAGGATGGCAAATAGGGCAAATATCAAAACTCGAAGATACATATGGCAAAAATGTCAAGTCTGAAGCCTTCAAAATAGGAACAAAAGAAGAGTGTCCATATGGTACATGGTCCATCTCACTGAAATGCATAGGTACTAGCCACTGCATCCGCCTAGTATATAGGAACATTCACTGAAAACATAGCTCACTCCATCGAATCAAGGAAGCCTTAGAACCAACAAGAGATACCCCCCATAATGCTGATAGGGAGAGGTATAACAGATACATTGAGAGACTGCCAAGAACAACTGCATGATGAAGAATGTACAAGCACCAATAAAGTATGTGTCCAGGATGATCACTCGCTGACACACATGAGGCTAATGTCATGGAAGGAACACTCACTTGACAAAGGTTCAGCAACTCCCCCCATGGCACTTTATAATATAGTGCGATAACAATCAAGCAAAAAATGTGCGGGATCCCAAGCATGCATGATGACACTTTATCTCAGTGCGTTTATAATAAAGCTATAGAAAAAGATGAATACAATATCCAGGAACTACTGAAAGCTAAAGAAACATATGTAACTACTCTCAAGGAGTCATCCCCAAAAAATGATCCCAGGACCTGAAACATCCAAGATATCCACCAAATTGCAAAAATGCAAAAAATTGAATAAAAAAGCATGGAGTAGATTCTGGTAATGAGACCCAAATAAGAAGAAAGAGAATTGAACCAGCTTTTTGACGCCATGCAGAAGTTGAAAAATGGAGTTTGGATGAGCAAGATGTGGCTCTTGAAGTGCAAAAAAGAACCCTAACTTTGACTAGAAAAAAACCTACAAGATGACAAAATCAGAAAATCTAACCTCCAGAAAAGTGTACGTCTCAGAAAGAGCTTTTTGGAGATATAAGGAAGTCAAAAATCGGCCTCTGTTTGCTCCAGATAAAGAGAAAAAACCAACAGGATGCTCATTATGGAAAAAGGGCAAATAGAATGATGGTTTCATGGCTGTCAAATTTAACCTCACTGTCAGACCTGAACAGTTGACATCAATGGCATAGAAATCAAGGCAGTGTGAAAATAGAGGCAAATTTTTTTTCAAAAAATTAAAACATGCAAAAACTGGAAAAAAAAATTTCTCTCTCCTCCATGCAACTTTGAGCATGAATTTCGAGGTGGTGTCAAAATCAAGGCATCATCAAAATTGAGGCAGATTTTTGCCCCATAAAAAGTGCCAAAGGACCGTGCATGTAAAAATAGGGCCAAAATTTTAACTTTATCCAAATAGGATGTGCCTTATATGAAAATGGGGGTTTTGGGGCATTCTAGACGCAACCCAGATGCCTATTTTTGGCCAAAGTGCTCCAAAAAATAAATCCCCTCCAAATCCAAAGAAGAACCTCAGAAAAATTAAAAACCTTGGCGCTCTAGAAAATCTTCAAGAAACCTAAGAACAGGCTACTCCAACAAGGCTCTAATACCATGTTAGATTCATAGAATTCAACCACCAAGATCCACTACATGCGTAATAACCTATTACAAAAGCAAAGCTTGGAGACAAGAATGTTCTACAAGACAAAATGTTCATTCAGAGAGGGAATAATAAATACAAAGAGATCAATCCTTATAAAGGAGATCGAACTCCAAGAAGGTGGAGAAACCTAGGTTGCATGAATAATTAATAAAGAATTAATTATTGCATGCCTAAAGTTTAGCTTAAGTGAACAAGAGATAAAAATGTGACTTAAATAATTAAATCAACAATGATTTAATTAATAAGTGAATATAGAAATACATTTTTACTCTAATAGGTGGCACATGAGGTTCTACACTCAATCCACAAATCTAATATTTCGTCATTCATTGTGATATTGGATATGATAAAATCATATGACCGGGTCAAATGGACATTTCTTATCAAAGTTTTGAGACACTTTGGATTCTCATAGAAATGGTGTAAATGGATTAGATCTTGTCTCTCAGGTGCCTTTTTTCAATTCTCATAAATGGTTGTTCTGCTTCGGGTTTCTTCAATGCCACACAAGGAGTTCACTAGGGTGACCCTCTTTCTCCATTTCCTTTTATTGTCATGGCTAAAGCCTTTAGTAGAAGTGTTAGTTGCAAGTGTGAAATGGGTCTTTGGTAGGGTATTGACATTCCAAATACAAACCTAACTATTACACATACTCTATTTGTTGATGACACACTTTTGTACGGGAAAGCTAATTCGTGAGTGGCTATTGAAATGAAGAAGGTACTTGAACTATACACTCTAGTGTCGGGATAGAAAATAAATGACCAAAATCAACTATCTACTTCTTCAACACGAAGCAAACAATTATAAGAAAGATAGTGCAAACTCTGGGCTTCTAACTAGGGGAGCTTCCATGGACCTATTTAGGCATTCCTTTCTTCATGGGTGAGAACAAAGCCTCCCTTCCTCCTTTTGGAGTTCATTGATAGAAAGAATCTGCCATCATATAATAGCATGGAAAGCTTGATGGTTATCTCTCTCAGACTGACTATTACTCATAAAATTAGTTCTTATTTCAATGTTGAATTATTACATCGTTGTCCTCAAAGCACCAAATTATGTAATAGTTAAAATTAAAAATATTATCATAAATTTATTATGGAAGGGAAACTTATCCAACATTAATAAATTGCCTCTAATCTCATTATAAATCATGGCAGAAAGTAAGGCAATGAGGGGCTTGGCATTCCATCAGATAGATAAAAGGAATAAAGCCTTTGTAGGCAAATTGGTATGGCAAATATATACAAAATCAACAACACTATGGTGTAAAATCATGCAAGCCAAGTATTTGGATACATCAGACCCAATTAGAATCCTAATAATCTCTAATCCTCCCGATGGGTCATAAGTGTGGAATTTCATGATGAAGTCTACAATCTTGATAATTGCATATATATAATCATGACATATTCATAATAGAGAGAGGGCCCATTTTTGGAATGGTTCTTGGAAAGGATATCCACCACTAAGGAATCAATGTCATTTCCAATTAGCCATTCCAATCCCTACAACAACATGGGGATCAAGGATTATAGATTATATAGAACATATTGACAACATATCTAGAAGGGTTGGATGGAAGGATGTATCCATTATGCCAATTGAATAGGATTAGAAATAAGCCTTAATAGAAATGTTGGCACATAGAGTTATATACATTAACAATAAATCTAATGAAATAATTTGGGCACCTTGCAAAGAGGGTCTTTCTTCTATTAAACTAGGATATAAGGCTATTCATAACATCCATAACCAAAAACCAAGTCAAAGAGCATATTCCTTTTGTTGGAATGGCATGGTTCTACCAAAAGCTAGCAACTTTGCATGGTGGCCCTAAGGAAAATAATATTAACCAATGATAGATTAGCCAAGTTGACCATTTTAGATTCATTTAATTGTGTATTGTGTAGTTTAGAGATTGAAATGGTGGATCAAGTTTTGGTTCAATGCACATTTTCTCAACACTGTTGGAATTTTTTTATGACAAAACTTGATCTAGGTACACCAATGCCAAATTCCTTGTGGTAATGGTTTCAGTCATGGCCCATGTTATATCACAATGCAATGTTGGCAAGTATATGGAGAATCACATCGGTCATGGTGATTTGGGAAATCTAGTTGGAGAGAAATAAAGAATTTTTTAGAAAAGAGACTTCGATGATATAAAAAATAACATATGTAATTGAAAGATCCATATCAGAATGTGTGAATTCATTCATACAAAATCATAAAGGTAGACCTTCGACATTTACATCTTGGGATGCTATAATTTTGAAAAAGTGAACAAGTATTATTCTCCCTACCAATAGTTTCCAAGTGACTCCGGTTAAACCAAAAGTTGACAGGTCTTAAATTAAATGACATCCACCGACACGTCATTATGTCAAGCTTAATTTTTATGAGGTCTCAAGGGGAAATTTTGGGGTGTCAAGAGTGGGAATTTGTATCAATAATGATTTAGGTACACTTCTAGAAGGAAAAGAAATGATGCTTCATCAAGGCGCGAATAATATAATAGAGGAAATTGCTTTGTTACAAGGTCTAATCACAACAAAATAGATGAATATTAAAAAACTTGACGTTGAGGGTGAATCTCTAGTCATCATTAATGCATATAAAGCTAGGAAATCCTTCAATTGGAATTTGAAATATTTATCGCAACAAGCATGGAAATTACTTGACTCATTTGAAGCTGTCATTTTGTCACACACATATAGGGTAGGCAATAGACTATCTTTCCAATATGGGAGAAATGGTAATGAATTCGATATATTGGGTGACAATGCCAAGTGGAATGATATTCCTCAGTTACTAGAAATTGTTGAACAAAAGCAAATCTCATAGTGTGGTTTAGATATATTGAAGGACAAATTAGAATGTGAGACTCAGATAAAGTATTCTTTGTCAGTTTTTATGAGGAAAAAGGTGGAAGTAACTTTTGGGGATGATAATGAATCATTAATCCAGGGTTAGAGAGGATGGTTGTAAACTTTAGAAGTCTTTCAACTTTGGTAGTCTTCTACTGTTCTAGAGATAGAATCAAAATGGTCTTTGGTGTCATTAATGGATGGATAACTCAGATCCCAAATGAACTAGGAATTCTTGCATAACCTTAGTTGAATGTATTTATGGTCACATTTAACTCAAACAAAAGGAGGTCAAGAAGGGATACAAATGGTGAAAATCACAAAATTCAAGGACATAGTTGACGGGTACGAAGATATACATTCTTTTCAGAAGGTGGAATTCATTGTGAACCAAGAAAATTTGGCATAGGGTAAAGCGTTTGGTATATGGTATGGGATATTATTTCAAGAGATGTTGCTTGATTTGTTATAAGATTGTGACCTATGTTTACATCATTTCCTAATATTGGGGATTGTTTGCTACATGTTACTTGCTGATCACAATGTATAGGGATTCAAATTGCTATTTGTAAGGGAAAATATCATGGGCTGAAATATGTAGTGCAGTTGATATTAATGATACACAAGATCAATTGATTCAATTTTTCCCTTGCCGAAAAATGGCGGGACAAGTTTTTCAAAAATCTAAATGATGTGTTGTCAGTAGATAAGGATAGGGGAATGACATTTGGGTATGCACAAGTGCTTTGCAAAGATCACATGTGTGTAATGTGACATTCCTACATGCACGAATGATGGAAAGGGCATCTCCAAATTTGGTGAAAGTTAAAGCTTCTTTTAGGAGCTTTGTGAATTTTTATGCAAACATTCTAGGGGAGAGGACCTGGTAGTTGAGCACCCTAACTTTACGGTTCTCAAAATCCTACATGGAAATTTAAAATCACTCCCATTTTTTTACACCAGCTTACTTGGCAAGTCCCCTACTTATAACTAAGGTTTCAAGGCCACATCATCGAATACGATGCCACTTCAGCATGCTTTTTGCCAATGTGTCCAAAACAGGCCAAAAAGAAGTGAGACCAATCGTAGTGCATTAGGGACCCCAGTACTTGTACAGCTGATGTGGCATCACACTATTGGTTACTTTTTAGGAAAAGGGACACATTTCATTCAAATATGGGTAGTCATCATTAGCAAAATCAACTTTAAAGTCATAAATATTGGTACAATCTTGTTAAAAATATTTAATATTAAATCAACAAGTGTGGATATTTAATTAACAACTACTATCACAACTATTAGAATGCGCTCAACTACTGGGTCCTCTCCCCTATTTTGCTAACATTTTGTATGATGATTTTAAAGGATACGAACATGGCAAAAAAGTACTATTTTATAAGATTATTTCTACAATTGTAATTATTGTTGGGCTTTCTCAAGCATTTTGTGGTTTTTAAAGGGCACTAGAATGAGTAGTTGTGCGTCATTTGCAAATGAACAAATTGAAGACATGGAGTGCTTAATCTACGAGACTTGCCGAAGAAGACAAATGGAGTATCATCCACCAAATCTGTGTTTTCCTCTGCCTCTAGATGTTGATAAGAGACCATTTACTGGGAAGATTTCAAATGAGACCATGGACATCATGTTCAATATGCATTGTGATATGTGCAAGCGATATGTGATATTTGTCATTGGTGAAGAGGTCTTGTCGTTATTGGAAAGGAGAATAATTTTCCCACACCAAGTCCTTTTAGCATTTCTTTTGAATGCTTCAGATCTACTACAATATTTCTCTACATAAGAATTCTAGTCATGAAATGTGTTAGGTAGGGTGTTTTTTTTAAGAAAAAGTGACATAGCACTTATATTATATTATTTATTTAAAAACTAGTTTGGGGGCTCACCAGAGAAAGAACTAGCAAGAAAACTTTGAATCATTGCCGATTTTTTCCAATGAATCCCTATTTTTAGCGATGCAAAAATAAGAGTTTTGGAAAGGAGATGGGTTTGTTGGTGGTTTTTTTTCCTATGGATGCTCTGCTACACAATCATATTTATATATCTACTTATGATAATATTAAACTTTCCCTTGAGACTCAAAATTTTTGGTTCATCAAAAATGCTCTGAATAGACATTGTTGTGTTTGGAGGGGCACTCCTTTGGTGCAGCAAATTTGATCCAAAGTTAGTGCTTCTTTTAAACTCCTCTTCCAACATGAACACATGCCTAAAGTTCCAGATCTGAATGTCATTGCCACGCAAGAAGATGCTAAGGATAATGAAAGTGCAAATTTTCAAACTAATGTGGTTGCTCCAGGTGTTGGCAGGCATCAACATCCTACATATAGAATGGAAGAGTAATATGGTGTTCTCTTTCTCTTCAAGTTTTTGCTTCCATATATTGTCATAAGCTATGTTTTGGTAAATTCTAAGCACACTTAATTTTTTGTAGCTCTTCATGGGTTTTAGTTATGGGAATAAATTTGATGAAGGAAATATGCATATTTGGGTATTGATCTCTATAAGGGTTTTGTGAGGCCATTTTAATGCTTTTTTGGCTCTGATTAAATTAAAGTTTAGGATGGAAAACATAAATTTGTATTGGGATATCAAAAAATCTAGCTATAAAGAAACTTTCTTATTGTTATATTTTTATCTATTCTATATTAATAAAATTATTAGGTTTAATGCCTTTTGTAGAAAAAAAGAAAAAAAAAATTAGCTAATGGCGGATATGCTTGATGGACGTCATACATGTGTCTCTCACAAATGTCCCAATAAATTTTTGAAGTTTGTTTTCATTCCAAAATTTGCAAATGCCTTTTTTTGTGAACCCGCAATATGTTAACTCATGTAACCCTTAAGAAAACAACATATCTACAACCACTAATTTTGATTTTGAAAAATCTAGAAAACAATACATGTAATTCTAAATCCAACACATTTGAGACAACCAGAAATCCAAAAAATACCATATTCATGTTTCAAATGATAGAATATCATATATTATCAATGAGCGGATGTAAAAAATAGGAATTCACAATATGCATCCTAGGGTTGTATACGAGTTTCATGTCTTGTACACATGTAACTAAATTCTGCAAACTAAAATTGTCATCTCCATCTTCTTGTATTTCTATTCTTCGTGATTTATAGGTAATGTCACCTTGTTATACTTGACATGATTTTTTTGACATTTTCATTGATGTCAAAACATCTATATCGACACTCTGGCAATATCGATTATTTGGTGATAGGTTTTGGAGTTGGTGGTATATTCCGTGGTCTATCAGTGATGACAACTTGGCAGTAGTTTTGGGTGTGTATAGGAATATTCCAAAATGAATATATCTCACACTTCCTATTATACTAAGTCTGTGTACCCAATTTCTCTTATCGATACACCTAGTGACACTTGATTGGTTCTCGGTTTAGAGTGGTCATTCATATATCTTTTCATTTATGGGAACTTGCATAGATCATCCATTTTATTTTGGTGTTTTGGACACAACATGTGGTGGTCCCTGGGTTCATTAGTTGTGTTGAAGATCATTGGATTTCATTCTTTTGATCTTGGTTGTGGCTTTCCTGTGATATCAACAATTGTGATAAATATTGTAATATCTTATGTGTGACCTATAATTCATAATGTAACATGGTGGTATTGTAATCCTAGATTTTGGTCTGATGCCAAAAAATTAATATAATACTCTAGCTAATGCATCTATGTTATCACACATTTTGGTGTATGGTTGATATATGTAAGATCAAATACTATTATAAATAAAGAAGAACCTTTTGTATTTGTGGAGTAAGTACTTGTGTGTACAAGTGAATCTATGTGTGGCATATTTGTGGAGCATATGTGAAGTGACTACAAATTCATGCGAAGGAGATATGTGTTTCTGTAGAACAATATATAGATCTTAGAGGTAGATTCTGCTCATTTTCATATCTTCTGGTAGTGAGCCCTTGTATTTTCATTGAGCTGATCAATAGTGAGCCTTCTTGCAGTAAGTATTTCTGGCAGTGAGCCTTTGTATCAAATCACCTTAATCAGTGTCACTGTAACAAGTATTTTTACATTTCATGAGAATTAGTTTCTCTGTGGTTTTACCCACCTTGGGATTTCCACGTAAAATTTGGTATTTTTTTTGTTTCGGTGTCCCTGTGCATTTCATGTTTATATTTTTGTAGATGTTTAATGTGCTAAACTAACAAATATTAAGTTTTTATTGGAATTATTTTAGTGTTAACCGATAGATAGAAATTTTTGTTAAAGGTGTGTGGGAATAACTGATTTACCACCCTCTCAGTTATTTATCATGTTCAACAATTGGTATTCGAGCATGGTTCCTTGTAGATAAAACTTAACTACTTGAGGGAGATCTTGGAAGGTTGAATAGATGGGAGAAATTTTCTACTCTTTGGAAAATCATGTTGAGTGATACTGGAGGTACTGAATTAGAAAATGAAGAACTAAAGGAAAACCTGATGGAATAAAATACCTACATTACTAAACTAAGAGATCATATTAAGAAATTCAAAGCAAGATACAAAGAAGTCAATCTAGATTTGAAAGAGTCAAAGAACAGAATTGTAGAGCTTGAACAAGAATTATCAGACCTGAAAGATTCAAGAGATCTAACCGTGTAGATCTGATTCAGAAAGAAGATTCCATTAGATCTAAATCTAGATACAAATCAAAGAATGTCTAGATAACAAAGTTTGAACTAGAAAAGGCATTGGAAGAACGTAAATTGACTGAAGAAAATTTCAAGGAGATGATCAGGAGGAGTATAGAGCAAAATGCAAAGTTAGAATTGGAAGTAATAAATTTGAAATTAGAATCTAACGCACTCTAAAGTAGCACTATTCTGGATAAGTTGATGGAATTATTGAAAGAATGCAAAGTAAGTACTGGTTTTATTGGTGAAAGCTCATAACATAAAAACAAAGGCAAAGAAATGATGATTGAAGATGATGCAAAAGTTGAGGTAACTAGTAATCGTCAGAACACACCTACAAAGAGGTTACCAGTGAGACAACTGAATTCTCAAAGGTATTTATCTTTAAATGGTTGTTATATTTGTAAAAAAATTGGTCATAAAGCAATAGATTGTCAGATGAGAATAATTCAAAGAACACTATGCAATAAATGTCATAAGTTTGGTCATGAGGAGAATGAGTGCAAAAGTCACGTTTCTAAACAAGAAAGGGAGAATATCATTTTTCATGGGAAATTTTATGTATGTCATAACTTTGGTCATAAATAAGTTAGTGTAGATCTAAATCATTGATATCCAGAAACAGAAATGAAAAAAGTTTCAGGTGTGGACAGACATGTCACTATGCTAAATCATGCAAATCTAACAAGACACTGAAAAATAATGGATGTGATAAACATGGTGCATAATCAAGTGGATCTTAGGAACAAAATATGGAATGGAGAAAGTAATCTGATAGTGTAGTGGTTTAAGTGGTACCAGATCTCAGTGTCGGTGGTGGTCCTACAAATAACTTAACAGAGAGTTGTGGCTTAGGAGGAGTACCAAGTATTCTAAATATTAAACATCCCCTATTCCAGAGCGGTATCGGTTGCAACTAGGTTGTCAGTGAAGGAAAAATGGATGCATTAATAATAACAAGATATTTTTTTAATGGTTGATACATAAAGTACATTGATTGCATCAACAATAATCAATTCGAGCAGGATCTGTAATCATCAGAAGTTATGGTTTTAAAAGGAGACGATTTTAAATCATTTGGAGTCATATCTAAATTTATTGCAGAGAATTTGAACGACATAGCTTTATGGAGTTTTATTGACTCCTAAATCTGCTACATGTTTTGTTTCAAATAAGGGAAAGAAAAGTATTATTTTGAATGAGTTCGACCAGGAGCGCATAAAGGACTTGGAATTTTGCCTACCTGAGAATGGAATGAAGAAAGTAAAGAAGTTAGGGCTTGATATTTTGGGTGAGTTCCCATGGTATGGCAACACAAAATTCATCATGTTCATGTTAGAGAGGTTTAAACAAGAGACTTTTTTATTGGACAAACCATGTGTCATAATAAAGCATGTAATCAAGGAAATTAAAAACTTGTGTAGTGAAGGAGATGTGTCTGCAAAGAAATTTGTAAGTTACAAAGAGGTGGAAGCTGATGTAACACCCAACCTTTCTCTCCAAACCCCAAACTATCTTAGGGCTTCCTTAGGTCTTTCACCTGACCAACTAGGGCTGCTACACACCCTAGGCCTCCTAGGATCCAACTCAAGGGACCATTCTTATTCAGTTGGGGCACATCACCAAAGTAGAACCATACTTGCTCTCTAGCTTCTCCAATCCACACTGAGCTTCAAGTCCATCTAATCCTCCAAAATTATTAGCCTCTCATCTAGGGTTTCACTAGATCCCTACTGACATCTGACAACTCAATCAACATTGCAATCATGAGTAATTTCAATCCACAAATGTAAATACACTAAAACTGTAAGAAAAAGGCTACAAGGATTAGCCCTCAATATGGACTTAAACTGAAATATCTTTAAAAACCCCTTAACAATGCCATAATTAAATCACTAATATGTATACCCTTTTCAGAGGGCTTAGATATTTTGTCAGTTTTAAACCCCCAACTTGTTCGTACAACCAAAGCACAAATTTAGGCTTAAAAGAGGGTTTTAAGGGTTTCAGTGTTATCAAAAGTAAAGTTTGTTTTTGTTCCCCTTAGGGACCTTGCTAGGACTTCTCCTTTGGATTGGAGTTGGTCTAACCCTCCTCCTTGATTTTCTCATGCTTGGATTGAGGCAATAGTGCCCCCAATCCCCTCCATTTCTCGCTATCTGCTCTATGATCCCTAACCAAGTTACACTTGACTTGCCTAGGGCATCACTTTAAAATTGCTTGCTATGCTTTTCTTGGGCCCTCCTACAGTTTACATAGAGTACATGGATTCTAGTTCCAAGTACCAAGAGACCACAGGAATCCAATGGTGGGAAGTGGCCCTAAGACTCCATTTTACACTTGCAGCCCTGTTCAGACCAGCGAACTGGCAAAACTAAAATAAATTTCTAAAGTATTACAAACTGAAATGAAAACTAAAAAAAAATCCACACAAAGATTCAAAAAAACATCACAGAACTTCTCCAATACAAAACTCAAGCCATTTAATCCACTTCTTCTTTAGATACTTAGTAAATCATAAAATTAACAAAAAGATGCTTATGCACAGTCCGTACAATGCTTCTTCAAACTTCACCAACCCGATGAAAAGGTTGATCTTGGCCTTTTATAGGTTCCTACCATGTGTTTTTAACTATTTAAGACAGTTAGAGCATTTTCCAAACACGAATGCTAAAAATTTTCTCATGACAAGAAAAGTTGTCAAGACAACATGACAACATTTTTAGCAACTTTTGCTCCAAATGGAGTTAGATTACCAAACTTGTCCTAAAAACTCAAAAAGCATGGAATATGCATAAAATGACCTCAGATAACCTATCTAAGGCCTTAGGAACCTTGCTATACCAATTCACCCACTCTAGGGCCTAAGTCACCTAGTTGACAACAATTAGCAACTTCTAGCAACTTGGCCATTATGGGCCTTTCCAACTTTCTTAAACATACCAAAGGACCAAAGGGTTCCTCTTATTGAGCTAGTGATGTGGCTAGCATCAATACAAGCCAAAATAACAAAGAATCCCTAGGTCTCACACTAGCCTACCTAGGTTCTCCTGCGCCAGAATCCCTAATGGTGATCGGAAGGGATCAACGTGCATTCAAAATAAACTTAATTAAGGATCCTATTGTACGGTATGTTACTTATGACATGTCTTATGGTAATCGTGAATGTTCTACTTCAGCTATAGCAATATATATGGCACACAAGATGTTGAGTGAGGATGTGAAAATGGATGTAGGTAAGGTGTTGTTAGAACACTTATTATTAAATATAAAAACATCAAAGGAAGAGTGTTACAGTTTCATTTTTAGTTCATTGGTTATGTGCTTGGTGTTCTACTTCATGGGTTCTTTGCTCGATAAAGGAAATATTGCATAGAGAAAAGAGATTCCAGTTAGAAAGAATATATATTGGTATCATGAAGGACTAGAGGACAACTCTAATGCCTGCAAGGCATATTTTCTATCTCTTCAGGAGTAACTCGAATTTGTGTCTATCGTTATTGGTTTTATATCACTAAAACATGTTGATGATAGTGTTAGAGTAGTCATAGTTAGCTAATAATTAAATCATTTAATTATTAGCCTATTATACTCTTTAGTGCTTAAGTTTCACTTAGGCAGTTTCTATTTTCTTAGAGTTTCCCTTTTAGGGTTTCGGTATCCTTTATAAGGATTCACCGCTTTGTAATTCAACATAGAGATTGTAATATTTTCATCATTGTTAATAGAAGATTATTTCTTGCAACATGGTTTTGCATTCTCTGGCCTATTGGCCGCCATAGTTTTTTGTTTATATTCTGTCTCTGCTTCTTCTCGTGACAGTGTTTGCATGTAGGTTTCTTGGGTTGATTTGCAGTTTAGCAAAACTAACATGGTATCAGAGCTCTCCTGTTGTTCGATGTTCGAGTTTCGTTGAAGCATGCCAGAAGCAGAAGGTTTCCAAAGGTTTCAAAGGTTTTTTATGTATTCTTTATTTTGGGTTTTGTTTCTGGTCACTTTGAGCTCAAACGGACATCTCCATTGAGCTCAGAGCGCCCAAAAACCCCAGAATACATATAAAACTTGTCCATTTTGGACAT
>MU226523.1:3449939-3468419 GCA_018584345.1 Thuja plicata | reverse complement strand
TGGGCCAATTCATAATGGCTTCTACCTTACTCTTGTCCATTTTCAGATTACCATGAGATAGAACAAATCCTAGGTACACTAGCTCTATTTTGATGAACTCACATTTCTCCAAGTTAATCATTAATTTTTCTTCATGTAGCCTCTTAAGTACTAATTCCACATGCTTGAGGTGTTCATCTCTTGTCTCACTAAAGATGAGTATATCATCCAAGTATACCACTACAAACTTGCCAATGTGGTCTTTAAGTACTTCATTCGTCAACCTCATAAAAGTTGATGGAGCATTTGATAAGCCGAATGGCATGACTAGCCATTCATACAGCCCTTCAGTGGTCTTGAAGGCTGTCTTCCACTCATCTCCTTCATTCACCCTTATCTGGTGATAGCCACTTTTTAAATCTATCTTGGTGAAGTACCTTGCACCTCCTAAACAATCCATCAAATCTTCTATCCTAGGGATAGGGAACCTATATCTGATAGTGATCTTATTTATGGCTCTGGAGTCAGTACATAATCTCCAAGTACCACCTTTATTAGGGGCTAGGATTGTGGGTACAGCACAAGGACTAATACTCTTCCTTATAAGACCTTGTTCTAATAACTCTTGAATTTGCCTAGCTATTTCCTCATTCTGTTGAGGGGTCATCTTGTAGGATGCCTTATTTGGTAGGGTATCTCCAGGGATAAGGTCAATCTTATGGCGTATGGGTCTTATAGGGGGTAAGGTTGATTGTTGTCCATCACTTACTATACCTTCATACTTCTGCAACATTTCTTGTATCTCTCATGGTAGCTCTGTCCTCTTCACTATTTTGTCTTCCTCTTCCTTGGGCTTCAACATTAGTGAAAGACAACTCCTTCTCCTTCTTCAATGGCCTCCAAGAACTCTTTTTTATTCACCGTTAGTACATTGGGACCAGCTATCTTCACCTCCACATCTTCTAACAATGACTAAATTTTGAAAGTCATGTTATCCTTCTTGAAAGTATAGGAGTTCTTCACTCCATCATGGATAGCTTGGTGGTCAAATTGTCATGGCCTACCTAGGAGAAAGTGACATGCATCCATGGGCAGTACATCACATAGTACTTTGTCCTTATATCTCCCTATAGAGAACTCCACCCATGCTTGCTCATTCACTAAGACATGATGTCCCTTATTGAGCCATGTTACCTTGTAAGGATGAGTATGAGGTATCCTTGTCATGCCTAACTTGCTGACTGCTTCCTCTGATACAATATTATCAGTAGAACCTGAGTCTATGATAACCCTACATACTTTACCCATTACCTTACATTTGATTCGAAACAAAGACCTCCTTTGGCTTGGCTCCTCCTTGATTGGCTCCTTGATCAATGTTCTCCTCATCATGAGGTTCTCACCTTCCTCTGAGTTTAATGGCACCTTGAGGTGTTTATCAGCTGCACTTGTGTCTTCTTGGACCAGATTAGTCCTCTTTTTACCTCCTTGAGAAGTACTACTCTTCTCTGGACACCTATAGGTAGGGTTTCCCATTTGGTTACAATGGTAACATTTCATATTGGCAAAGTAATTGCCTCTTCCTTGTCCACCACTTCTACCTCTGAAATTGGAGTTCCTTCCTCTACCACCTCTACTAGAACTTGCTTCTTGCTGCTCATTGTATTTGACTTATCCTTGTGTTCTTTATTCTGAACTCCTTCCACCATATCCACCTCTTTGTCCTCTACTATCTCTTCCTCTACCTCTTCCTCTACCTCTTCCTTTAGAACTTTGTTCTTGCTTCCTTTTGCCTTTTTATTCTATCTTCAAGGCCATTTGATAGCATTGGCGGATGGTTTTGAAGTTCACTAGACTCGTGTCTTCTTGAATAGACCATTTAATTCCATTCATATGCCTAGCTAGCTTGATGCTTTCATCTTCAACCACTTGTGATCGTAGGCAAAACTTTTGGAACTCTTTAGTGTAGTCTTGGACATCTAAGTCTTTTTGTCTGAGATTATGTCTCCTCCTATGTATCTGCACTTCATAATCATCAGGCAAATAGGTTTGTTTCATCTTAGTCACCATGCCCTTCCATGTGGCTATAGGACTCTTTCCTTCCTTCTCTCTTTCAGTTTGAACAAACTTCCACCATGTGAGAGATGAACCTCTCAATCTTGACTTAGCCACATTCACTTTTTGGGCCTCTGTGATACCATCGCATTCAAAATGGTTCTCTATGTTGCCTATCCAATCCATAGCTGAATATGGATCCATTTGTCCACTAAATGGTGGCACACCCTCCAAAGCTTTACCACTTAAAGCCTTCAATGCCTTTAAGAAGGGTTCTTGGTCACTGACAGGGTCAGGGGTTGGATCTTCTTCTTCTAGTTCCACTCCTTTTTCCCTTGCTTCTTCTTCTTCATTCTAGTCTATCTTATCCTTCATCTTCTCAGCTTTGTCTTGGACTTCTCCCAAGAGTTGCTCCATTTGAGACAATCTTTCTCTTAACGACTTGTTGTCTTCTTCTTTCTCTTCCACCTTTTTGGCTAACTCAGCATTAGTCACCATGACTTTGTCTTTTTCTAATCCTCCAGGTGTATTTTCTCCCACTGATTCAGTAGGCTGAAACATTCACCACAAGCCTTATCTTTAATCGAGCTCTGATACCAATATGATGTAAGTGTTCCAATGGGCTTGATTGCACAATCTACTAAGAAGATCTTCTTTATCTTCTTCAAGGATCCTAATCTCCTCTAGGTCCTTATTAGGCTTAGATCACTAACTAAGTCCTAATCCTACTCTCCTCTAAGAGTTTCCACTTGTGCTTCACCCTTTGAAAGACTAACACCCTATAGTTAGTTCAATCTCCACTTCTCCAACTTACACTTAGAAGGGTCTAAGTGTCTATTCCCACACTAATCTTCATGAATCACTTGTAGGGGTGTCAAAAACCATGTAGACACTGAATTTGATCAATTTTGAATCCATATTGAGGAATCTCCTTTCAATTTCCAGTCAAGTTCAAGGTTGTGTCGTCAAGAGGCCTAATTAGGCTTATCTCCTTGTAGCCCTACACAGTGTGTTTTTCTCAATTCTTGTAAAACTTTCCCAAATACCTAAAAATTCTAAGACCATATCTAGATACCCTTTTCCACTTTACAAAGGATTTTACAATCCTCAAACCCCTAAGTCATCCGTGCATAGGGTTCCTATAAACTAGGTCTTATAGGGCTAATAGGCCTAAAAACTAGGACAATTTGCAACTTTAAACAAAACTCATCCAAAACTTGTCTTCACTAATTGGCATGAACTCTACCAACCTAGTATGTCAAGGTAACACTAAACCCTAACTATACATGTACTTGTATCATATAGTACCTTCTTCCCCTGCTCATGAAAGCTCACTGTTTCTCCTCCAAACCTCTAACCGGACAGTGCATGCTCGCCTAGGGCTTCGATCTAAAAATAGTAACTTGCACTTATAAGACTCCTAACTCTAAAATTATGTATATTATTGACTCCCCTACCATTTCCATCTACCCTTAGGTGTTTCCCATGGTTAGATTTCATGGGGGAGCCATGACTTGACTGACTGGTCAGGACAGGACCAATGAACCTCCTAGTTACAAAACAATTTACCTACGACTGTATACTACCACTAATCGACTAACTTACTGAATGAAAAGTGTCTCTAATCCTCCTAAGAACATAAAACAATCATTAGTTTCAAGCTATCAATCCATCCAATGTGACTGTCAACACAAAATACTCAGGATTACTAAAAACTCAAAATTTGCAGAGTTCTATTCACTTCTAACTTGTTGCAATCAACCACTAACTTCTTGATTCGAGTCTCTCATACACTATATTCCTTCTTCCACCATTGTAGGGCCTTGTTGGTCAATTCTCCACTCCTAGTTTCAAGGAGAATCCAATGTAACCATATTGCATGCAACATTTGCAATTATTGCAAATGTTGTCATGACAACAAAATAGCAACTTTTGGCATCTTTTCAATTATGCCTCCTCCCTACATTTTAGGACCTCTATCCTCTCTATTTCGAGGATCCAAGATCATTAAAGACCCTATGGCATCTCTATGTCCTCATTTATGAGATTAGGACACATTCATGACTCCAATCCATCAACTAGCAACTAAGCCTAAGAATTTGAAAACTACAAACAATGGCTATTGATGTGACCTTAGTCCTAATGACTAACTCATTTAGCCTACATTGCTAAGACCTCCTAAGGTATAAACACAACTAACCTATCTTGACTTGGATAATGTCAAGTACAAGCCAACAATGAACAAACATGGAGGTTAGCCTAGGTGCTCCTGCACCAATATCTATGTTTGCGTAGAACATTCTATAGATCTTAGAGGTGGATTCTACTCATTTTCATATCTTTCGACAGTGAGCCCTTGTATTGGCAGTCAACCTCTTTATCGACAATGAGCCTTTTTGCAGTGAGCATTTCTGGTAGTGACCCTTTGTATCAAATCACCTTAACCGGTGTCACCCTAAAAAGTGTTTTTATATTTCATGAGAATTAGTTTATCTATGTTTTTATCCATCTTGGGGTTTCCGTGTAAAATATGGTGTTCTCTGTTTCGGTGTTCCTATGCATTTCATGTTTATATTTTCTATGGATGTTTAATGTGCTAAACCGATAAATCTTAAGTTGTTATTGAAGCTATTTTATTGTTAACTAACAGAGAGAAAGTTTTGTAAAATTGTGTGGGAATAACCAATTCACCTCCCTCTCATTTATTAAGTGTGTTCAGCACACCTATGAAGAGATTCTACTCAAGTAGGGTTTCCTATAAAAAGGAAACAACACTACTGCAACTAAAATTATGACTTTGATACCAATATGATTTTTTAGGAACTATTAAATTGCAATATGTCTATTATCAAAATCTTAGAAATGATACCAAGTGAAAGTAACTAAGCTTGCAAAGGAAAACAAAATTATTCTTGCATTAAGCCCAAGAGAGAAGCAATACAAATAGTTTATATGTAAAATTAAAAAACAGAGACTACAAATAATGCACGATATATCCTAGGAAACCCTTTCACAAAAAAAAACCTCCAAAAGTGCATAAGGTATTATTCAACAAAACAGTTACAATACATTCTCAAATTACTAGTGTTGTATCAAGATTATAAGGAAGAGATATTAAATTGTTAGCTTCATAGAGTCACTCTAACTACAACCCTCAAATTTAACATGTACTCTCCATTCTATGAACAAACCAAATACATCCCAAACATACCTTTATGGTCGTACTAGAATGACATAACCATAGGGAATAAGAGATCATCTAAGGAGGAAACCTAATAACATTACCTTGGGTCCAATGTGTCACTCTTCTATCGCCAATGTGTACATTGAATATATAGGAAAGCCCAAACCTGGAAAGATCAAAGATTGTTTCCAATACCATGTGCTAAAAATCATTGGAAAAATTTCCCAAATTGAGCATGGATTTTTGGACATATTCACCTTTAAAATAAATGTGATCTTGTAAATTGGCTAATACCCTTGATCTTTAGTCTACACCTAACTCATTTTTTTTTCTTTCCCTTTACCCAAACTAACATATTTGCCACTTTGTAAGTGTTAAAGTCACATTCATGACTTTAATGATAATACGAATGAAGAACAACTTTAAGCTCAAATCCTCTAATGTATTGGTCAATAAGTTATGTTATGTATAGATATTTGAGTAGAAACAAGACTTGGGAATGGTTCACATGGACACGTCAAAGAAATTGTATACAATGATGTTGAAAAACCTACTTAGCTTCCCTTATTCATTGTTGTTCAATTTAGAAAGTACATAGGTCTAGCTTTATACCACAATAACCCAAAAATTTCCCCATAACCCTAATGAGTTGTGGAAACCACCATCAAATACCACTAAAAATGGCACGGGATTCAATAATGCACAAATCAGAAGGGCTTACACTTTAGAAAGTAACAATCAATATTGGCAACATTGACCGACACGGGTTGACAGTCACAACTATTTCAAGAGTTTGCAAACTTACAAGCCTTCATGTACACCCCCTCCTTCACTTTGGAAAGATATGCACACATATAATAAACCCCATATGTTGCTCGACAGAAAGAAGAGAAGGCATGCTTCATAGAATTATCAAATGAAAACTCTTCAAACAATAAATTTTAGTTGCAACCACTCCAGGTTTGTTCCATGAATTAACTAGATTTTTAATACAATACATATGTTTATGTTGTAATTAACAACTCTACAATAAATTTGTTGATGTCTTTGGTTTTTCATTGATGTCAATGTTAATCAGTCAATCAGTAATCACTGTGGTTATTCTCAATATATCTATGTAAAGAAGTTGGATGATGTTATGATGAACTAAAAATGAAACTTGTATTGAAGATATTATAATTACTTGATATACATGATCATATGTCATGTGAAGTCGCAAACTATTCTCTGCATATTATATATCAGTGTATCTGAACTAGAAGCTTGGGAGATGTCAAAAGAGTACATGTTATTCAGCCATTATAACAACTTGTTTATCAACTTGGATATGTATATGGATTTGATCTTGTGCTAACTATTCAAGTCCATTATATTTTCATTTCTCTGATATAGTCATAATTATTATGAGAATAGAAATAGACACAATGCTTTACATGGGGTTCTTTGACATAAGTACTAATGCTTTTGATCATTCAAGTATTAAAAATTCAAAGATACATACTTTTGATTAAGTTTTAAAGTGTGGGATTACTTCCTATAGCTCGAGCGACATGAGTCTTGTGTATGGCGACATGAACTTTGTATTTAATGGCAGTGAGTTAAAAAATCATCTTCTCGACATAAAAGACATTTGTATCAGTTAATGGATATAATTTAACAAATGTTTATCCCTTAAATAATAAACGATATTCATAACTCTATTTCACTTGAATTGAGTTTTCAAGTCTAAAGATAGTTATACATTTTTGTTTTAGAAAACCATTGGGAATTACAATGGTTAGTTTTTCAATTGGTAATTTCAGTCTCATAAGGAGTAATTCGACAAGAGGAATGAACATGTCTTCAAAAGGTATCAGATTAAAAAAAATAAAATGTTTTTCAACGAGAAGATATAATATTTCAAGGATGATGTTCATGCTTTAGTATCTTGGCACCTTCAAATTCTAAAGAAATTTGAGGTAGCCATGTTAGAATTTGCGAAAGCAAGAACAATGCACCTCTTAAACCTATTTGAAGAAGGCCACTTTGAAAATGTATGAGTTGAAACTTGTTGGGTGTTATGAGAAGATACATTGAGAATGTTTTTACTTCATATAAAATAACATGTGTTCCAGTCCCCCCCCCACCACCCACAATCAATTTAGACATGTTTTTCACGCACCTAGTTTAAGGGGTTTTACACGAAACTGCACTATGTACATATTTAGAAATGATGAAATAGCCGACTTTAGAGGCCTGTGTTTCACATCCATTTGGTCACCATGATGAGAATGTTGTTCCTTTGCATTGTATACTTGTGAAGGAACCCCTGCTTGCATTTTGAGCCACCAATGAGTCCATTTGTTACATTTCCCAAGCCAAATCCAAAATCAACTTATTCAGATTATCAGTATTTTCAGTGACATGTTTTCTAAATGACCTTTTTCATAGTGTCACATTTCACAATCTAATGAGTGTTATGATATGTCAAGTGTTTCCCCATGTTCGAATCATGAAAAATAACCCCTAGTCCCATTTTCAGGCCCTGGTCAATTCATTTGACCTATTTGCCAGGTCAATTCCAAAAGCAGTTCATTCAGGTCTGGAGTTTACAAAGTGTCATTGTTATCAGGAGACACACTTTGGAGATTAATAAAAAACAATCAGTCAGTTATTAGGACATGTTATTTGTTTCCCTATGATTTTAGTATGAAAATGAGAAAGTGTGCAGGTCCTTGGGTTTCCAGAAGGTCATTTAGGATTTTTGCTAGGGCTATTTCAAAAGGATTTTATTCAGTTTTCAGTTTGTGTTTCTGGAACAGATTGAAAATGGTTAAGTTTGAGCATCAATATCTTGCAAGTTTGAAGGGTTGGGGAAAATATGTGTGGCATGCATATTCCTTGTATCCAAATGAACCTATCTTCTCAGTGGTGGCCTCACAAAAGTCCATTTGCTATTTTATTAGGAGGTGTTTTGGAAGGTTTTCAGATTAGTTATGGTATGTTCGGTTGCACAAAAAATAAAGTAGGTGACTTCATAGATGAAAATCTCCAACTTATGCATCATCAAGGAAAGTCATTTTCCAGGGTGAATGTTGGTATACCAAATTGTTTGCCTACTACTTTAAGGGGTCATGTGATGACATTGGATCAATTTTTAGATGCATTTCCAAAGGCTCCTCGCAAAGTTTGGAGACACTTGCAGGATGTTTGAAAATCAAGTTTTAATGGTTAGGTGTTGCTCAAATTTGATCCATAAATACTTGGAAGTTCCATAGTCACTTCTCAGAGGTTCAATTGACTGAAAATGATTTTTGTTTTAGTCGGACCCACATGGGGACCCAACTTGCCTCATTAAGTCGTGGCTACTATATGTATTAATATTTAAATCATCTCGATTTAAATAATAATGGTATGTATTGGGGACATAAATGATTAAACACAGTAAATTGATCAATTGCACGAGATCCTAAATCTACCCGCAGTTGAAAGATAGTGTATTTCTGAGTTTTCATTTTAATCATTTCATAAAATAATTTAAAATGTTATTGTGGTGGTCTTTGAAATAAAATATGTATGCTATGTTAATATTTTGGCAAGGACAAAGAGATGAAAAGTGAAATTGTTCCCCCACATTTTTAGTTTCTTTGAGAAAAAATCATTGCATTTGCATAAGGTTGAAGAGAAATTATATGGCATTGAACAAGGGACCCGACTTATCAGCAAAAAAATTCAAGCAAATAGTAGAAGTGGAGCGAAATAGAGGGGTGCGTACAAAATAGGCATTTGAACTTGTAACAGCTCTTTCAAGAGTACAATTTCTCCACCACTAGGCCAACTCAGACACCAAGGAATGGTGTTTCTTGCCATAAATTTGCACGCATTTGTTTTTATTTTTTTGTCTGTCTGAACAGGGTATCGACATACATCAATGGATCAGCAGAAGGGAACGCTAAATGGAATATGGTCTCATACTTTCCCGTGATCTGCAAAATGGATTTGCACAAAGTGGGTTTGTTGAAGGCATTTGAAAATTCCAAAGAAGTGGTATTTGCGAGTGCAGTGGAGCTACATATTGGAATGAAGTTTTCAAACAACAATGCACGGAGTGAATGTTGAAAATGTTTTACAAGTTTTATCAAATACAAAGTGTAGTGATTTGGGTAATCACCAAAATATAATGGCGACATTTACGTAGAAGTGAAATAGATCAAGGCCCGTTTGGTTCCTGTATTAACCTGGAATAGTCATTATTTAATGCGAGAATAAAGTAATTCGTCGTTTGTGGCCATTTTTTGAATTCTTGAATTAGAAATTAATCCCCATTTTTGGGCCAATGCTTGGATTAATTAATTCCAAAATAAACTTGGAATTCATTTCTTATTCCAGAATACACTATTCATGGATTTGAAATTACAACAAAATGTATCCCGGCGGTTCTTTAGGTTTTGTGGGAAAATTATTATTATTATTATTATTATTATTATTTATTTATTTATTTATTTATTTATTTTTTTAAAGTTAGTAATTCAAAAATTAAAATTTGAACCAATCAAAAAAAATTAAAAATTTGTAGGAAAGTAATTTTTTTAATAATCTTATTTTTTAAACTTAAAAATACATATTTTAATTTAAAAATATATAAGTTAAAAATACATATATATTTTAATTAAAAAACCAGAACAAAAATGATAAGTTCAAAAATTAAAATTTGTAAGGAATTTTTTTTTTTTTTTTTTTTATAATTATAATTTTTTAATAAGTTAAAAATACATATTGTTCAAATTAATTAAAAAAATAAAAAATAATTCTTATTCCAATTCCACATTATGGTATCCAAACGGGTCCAACCTTATTCCACCTTTCATTTTCAGGATTAATTAATCCGAGAATAGGTCCTTATTCTAGAATAGGCCTATTCTGGATAAATTAATTCCATGCACCAAACAGGCCCTCAACGAAAAGGCTTAGAATCCTTCAAGCAAATGTTGATGGTAATCTTAGCGCCAAACATGACATCCTTGCCATTATTTTCCATGAGCATAGATGTTAAATGTAGAACAGAGCGTGTGGGACATGCACAAAATGTGGGTTTGTTAAACAAATTTGAAACTTTCAAGGAATGCACTTGTCATGGTAATGTTGTATACAGTATTTGTCAGCATTTAATATGTCTACATGGATAAAATAGAAGAACAAAACTGGGTGTTGGCATTGATCAAAAAGGGTTGGTGGTCGACTGTATATGTTTCGTTTTGTGTAAAATATATAATTGGTGAGGGGGGTTTGTTAGAAATTATTGTTGAACAATGTTGTATGCAGTGTGTGGAAACACTTATATGACATGGTGAAGGTTGGACAAAATGCCTCAAAGTATGTGGTCTCGTAGAGTGCCTAAAACATAGGAAATGCACCAAATAGATTTAGTTACAGGATTTGAAAACTTTCTTCAAATAAAATCAGCTTTCTCAAAACAAGATTCAACCTTTGCCACCATCTAGTATGCTTGTGTTGTAAATGAACTTTTGAGACAGAGTGCACGGCTTTCCATTAAAGAACAACAGTAAGAGGATTTTGGTTAGAAAAAAAGGGATGAATCCATTGGTGGGAAGCAAAGATGTAGCAAAATTTGCATAAATTTTCATATGAAGAATGTTGTTTTATTAAGGCAAAGAGCCATAAGGGTATGATATAAAATGTATTGATTTAGCTGAAGATAAAGTATATTCACTTAGAAGTGAAACTATTTGAGATGGAAAAGGGAATATCAGCCATGTATTGTTTTCTCACTTGGGTGTGCTAAATTGTTTTAGGGAAAATATTATTGTTTTAGGGAAAATATTATGATTGGGTCATTTTGCACTTGAGTATATATGGTAAATATTTTGAGTGAATAATATTATAACAAAAGGGTAAAAGTGTTTTGCACAGGTTGAGGTGCACAGGATCTGGGTTCATGAGATGAGTATCATAAGGTGCTAGAGGGGTGAATGATACTAATGTTTGATAAAACCATAAGGATGCAGGAAGTATGTTTTACTCATTGAAAATATTTTGCAGTTCTATTGTTATAATCAGGAAAGTATTTTCAAAATAAAATAAGTGTACAGTGGAATGATTATTTTATGGAAAAATGTGAAATATCATTCACAGGGAAAGAAAGACTGGTTGGTCTTATTTTTGAAGTAAGCACTGAAAGGTTTTTTTTATGTACATGCAAGTGAAAAGTGCATTCACGTAGAAAGTTTAGTGGTTGGGAAAATACAAACAAAGGGCAGTGCTAGAGTTGTCTCAGATTTTATGGGGAAGGAATGAAGAGAGAGTTTGAAAATCAAATATTTGAAGATGGACATATGTCAACATTAAATCAAAGCTGGAGTTTTTTTCTTACCATATATTCTCATTTACGGAGGTTCCAAATTTTGAAAGTTCGGCAAGGCAGGCAGAAGCACTGTAAACAATGTAGAACTAGGATTAAATAAGGAGTATATTTTATTATGAGACTGTCTCCATGTCTGGAATGTAGTACTCTTTTGAATTCAATAATCAATGATTACTTGGGTTTTTATCCACATTTGTTGCATTTGAGTTATATTTTTTGTTGTCTTCTTTTCAAAGAGTGGAGTAATTGCTTCAACAAATGTGACAGGAGTATTGTGTTCAGAGATGAATTTCTAAGAATGGTCATATGGTAAAGTTTTAGTAGGTTTTGATATCATAATGCAATCATTTTTAAAAACAATTTGCAAGACATGTTTGATATTGCAAGATGAAATGCTAGTTATGTGACTTTGTAGCCCTTCCCTTGGCACTGGTCAAGCCTTATGCATCTTTTGTTTTCAATTTGGTCTCAACACTTAAAATCACACATAATATTTTTTTGCCATGTATTGTTATTACATGTTGTTACCATCTCATGATCCAATAGGTAGAGGATCACTAGGAATTATCCATTTCATGGCATTCTCCCTCTTTGTTGAGCTTTAATATGAGACTATTTGCTTTGTGTAATGTTATTTTACAAAATGATGCAGGAACTGTAAATACATTAAGGGATCACCCTCCCAAGTTTTACAGAGCCCAAAGTGCAGAAGGGTTTGTTTGATCCTTGTCAGTTGGTCCAAGTCCCATATATTATTGAAGATTGGGGTTGGCTTCTCCATAGGTAATTGAAGGATCAACCTAGTTGCTATTTGTAGTGTAAACCCTTTTTAGGAGCCAACAAAATGGTGACTCTACTAGGGAGTTATTTGCAAAATTATGGTCAGTGTTATCGTTCATTGTGAAGTTGCATAGAGTTTTCATTATCTTTATGTGATTTGAAGGTTGAGCATGTGAACCTAAGTCAGTTGTTCAGTTTTTTCTATTGTAAGAGTTGTTTAAGGTCAATTGTGAGAGTGAATATTCCTTTGAGAATAGGATTTGAAAATATCCTTTAAAGATTACCAAATAGTTGTAAATATTTGGTATCCAAAGTTAATTTGGTGGCAACTCTGAGACCTCTATACCAGTATGTATATTTTAAAGATCTCTAATAAATTTTGAAGGATTTCTCACCTTGAATAAAGAAAAGAACCCCAGAGCCTTTGAACAAGCATCTAGAAGAGAAATTGGAGGGTGAGATTCCTAAAGCTCCGAAGAAGGCTTGGACAAGAAGAGATGCAGAAACTAGCAATGCTCCCTTATCATGGAAACCCAAACACAAAAATGCAAGTAAGTGTATCTTAAATCCTATTCCTGAAAGTTTTGAAACATCTTCTAAAATCTCTGAATTAGATAATATGGGATTTTTTATGCATTATTTAGAACTCCTATTCAAGAAGTAATACTACATCAGAATAAGGAAGTAACCCAAGTTTAGTGTTATAAAAAGAAAAGAGGTCGGAGTAGAAGTAGAAGTCACCATAGCACTAGTGGTGTACCTCCTCCTCCTCCTGGATTTTTTGTTGAATTTCTTTATGTATATGTTCAAGAACAAGGAGACCAAAATCTAATTGATCTTGGTGATACATCTAGATCTGAATTAACATTACTAGATCTTGATGAGGTTTTTGGAGACATAAACATTTTGAGAAGATATCTCCAACAACAAATGGAGTTGAGAAAGAAAAAAGAAAAGGAAAGAGAATTTGAGGTTATCAATGCAGTTATTGAGAGATATCCTACTAAGAAAATTGACTACACTTAAAGCCATGAACTATGAAGAGCCCAAAGCGATTGTTGAGGGCCCTATGGTAACATAAGTTTTTTCAAAAGTTGAAAAACCTAAGGCCCAAACAAATTTCGAACCAAAAACTATGAATCAACCCCTTAAGTCTAATTTAGATAAGGGAAAACAAAAGGTAACTAGAGTTAAGATTAATGAACTAAAGGATCAAGAACAATTATTACAAGTATTGTCCCAAACTGATATAGAACTAGAAAAGGCAAGAAAAGAGAGCAAAACTCTTGTTAAGGAATTAGAGAGAATAGAGATGGAAGGAGCTAATGGAGAAATGAAAAGGAAAATTTATTTCCCTAAAATGTCAACATTAAATAATGCTTCATTTATGGATGGTCCATCTAATGTTCAAGATGTTTCTAGTTCAGGCCAAATAACACACCCAAGTGCTGGTATAAATACTCTTGTCCAGGGTATACAAGTGACCCCTAATATAGGAGTTGCAAATACAAGGCAAGGGGCACAACCTGCATTTCAAGGTGTGAGTAAGTCCTAGAGTTCAAGAAGACAACAAACTGGGACAAATATTGGAACAAGTACCAGCGGTCAAATTTCTAGAGGACAGTTTCAAACAAGGCCTATCAATTTGGAACTGTACAAATAATTGTTTTTTTATGGAATTCCTGGTTACCCTAATTTGGTTCCAAGTGAATTAAGGAACAAGATAAACAAGTTTGCAAGAAATAATGCTATAACAGGGGAGGAGCATCTAAGAGCTTTCACTGATAAGATGAGTGATTATGAAGTGGAACATGAGGATGTGGTGATGAAATTTTTTGTACAATCCCTAATAGAAGATGCTAGAGATTGGTGTAGAGAATTACCTAATGCAATCATTAGTTCTTGGGAAGCTTTTGAAAAGTGTTTTAAGGAGAAATATGGTGGCAAAATAAATGCTAGTTTCATGTTGAATGAGTTCAACAATACTAAGGAGTCACCTAATGAGGTTGTCACTGATTTTAATATCAGATTCCAAAAGGCAATGCATAAGTTGCTTCAGGTGTTAAGACTAGAAGAAAGTGTATGCCTAACAACATATTTTAACGCATTTGATACAAAAATGGCTTACCTCTTGAGAGATAAAAACCCTCGTACTTTGAGGGATGCATTTAGAATGGCTACTAACATTGAAAGTAACAGGAGAGCTTTAGGGAAGCTAGGAAGAAGAGAAGATCCTAAACACTTCAATAAAGGAAAGAAAGAAATTGAAAAGTCTTCACGCTCAAATACTAACGAGGAAGACAAATATGATATGGTTCTCAATGTTTTAAGATATATGAAGCTCAACAATACAAAAAGTGACAAGATTGTTAGACAAGACAAAATAGAGTTCAATAATTTTAATAGACAACATAGGTTGCATAATTATTCTCATAATACACAATGGAAGGATGAGAAGCATGTTCAACAATCACAAAAGAACAAAAAAGATCAGAGAAATCTTGACCCTCTACAAAAGAGTACTATAAATGTGACTGAGGATACTCCTTGGTGTATGGCTTGCCAATCACCTCATTCACCTGGATATTGTACAATTGTGCAATTTATTTTAGTTGAAGAACAAGATCATAAAGAAGGAAAAGAAGTTTCAGACAATGATGTAGATTTTTTAGTGACTACGAGTTATCTTGGTAAAGTGGAAGAATGTCCTAATAGTATTTTTTTGGATTTAGATGTGATTGAGAAGAGAACTGAGTCATATCATCAACAAGTTTCTTCTGGTGAAGAGTGCAACATTGATGATGAGTTGTGCAATACTAAACATGGTGATAATTCAGTTTCATTGAGAAGGCTTTCTGATGAAGAGATTGCCAAGATTACTGCTAATATGGTTTTGTGTATATATAAACTATACCTTCATGAAATTAGTTTAAAATCAATCAATTCATGGAAAGACAATCTAATTTAAACAAATAATAGACAAACAATCAAGAAGCATTCCATGGTTCTCTAAATAAGCATGTTAATGAAGCTCTCAAGATTAATCTCCATTAGTGATAGTCCTGGAATGAGAAAATGATGTTTGATAATGCCTATTATAGCTCTCAAATTCTCAAATTGCAATGCAATTCATTCAATATTGCTTTATTATGCTCACAAATTGTTATGATCTCAAAGAATTTCTCTATAGTGTAGATACAATTGCTCATGAATGTATAGGATTAATAATGCTCTCAAAATGATTGGTATTTATAGGATTTCCCAAGGGTAGGGGGTAGAGTTAAGTTGATCATGATCAAAGCTTGGCTGAGTTGAAAGCTTTCAAATGGTTTCAAATGGAGAGACCATTTAAATGGTGGTCTCAAAGGTTGGGACAAAGAAACAAATTGAGTTGTGAGGATGTTAAAGGGTCAAATGAGTGATCAAAATTGCAAAGTTTGGAGTGATCAATTACATAGGTTTGATTATCCCTTTTAGGCTTATATTTAATTAATTGATATATTTATTAATTGATCCTTTGATTTAATGTGATTTAGTCCCTTTTGATTTGATGAATTTATGTTTGATTTGACAAATTGTCATTTAATTCGATTAAATACACCTGACCAAATTTAGGTGTCTACAAGTTTATGAAGTAAAGGGTAATTATCAACTGAGAAACATAACTGTTGGTGAAGAGTAAGGGAAGCCTTTTGGCCTTTTCATCAAGGAGCAGAAAATGAAAGGCAAAGTAGTGAATAAGGATAAGGATAAGGATAAGGATGGTGTTAAGATTAAGGAAGTAAAGAGCAAAGAATGGACCAAAAGAGATGAGATCCTAAAGCCAAATGAGGAAGTTGCTTCACCAGGCATGAAGACAAAAACAAATGAAAGGTCTGCTACACCTACTAGAGAGGAAATGAAGTAGAAACAAAAGGTAGAAAGTAGTAAAGCCAAAAATGAAGATGAAAAAATAGGTATGTCATTTAGTTTTCCAAATTATACACCTGTTGATATGTTACAACTACTTTCTTAGATTTCTATAAAAGTCCCTTTATTAGAAATGTTGAGAATAGATGAGCATAAAAGAAAAGGCTATGGCCTGCTTGAACAATTAGATGATTCTCGTTAAATAAAGGGGGTGGGAAATAAAGAGGAAAATAAAAGTAAAGAGTTAGAGGGGATTGTTTCTCAAATTCCCCAAATATACTTGGATGGCACTGTAAATGCTTGTTTAGGCAGTATTGAGCCTTTCTTAACTGTAATTATTAATGGAAAAGTTATAAAAAATTGCATGATAGACTATGGGGCATCTAACACTGTGATGCCAGTTAAGATTATAGAAACTATGAGCTTGAAGGTTGACACTCTACAAGGGAGGTGTCTAGTAGTGGATTCAAGAGAAGTATCTTTCATATATGCAATTAAAGCTTTGCCTTACAAATTGGTTGCATTCCCTGATAGTGACTTAACAATGAGTGTATTAGTTTTTTATATTCCTCCTCATTGTGGGATGTTGTTTTCAAGGAAGTGGAGTGCTTCAATGGATGGGAGCTTACAATGTGATTTTTCATATCCTACTTTCGACATTAATGGTGAACATGTTAAAATTGACATGGAACCTAGAGTGTCACACATGATTGAGCAAGATCCTGATGAGAACATGAATTATTTTTTTGACACTGATATTAATGCATTCAAGGTTGAAGATTTCCCAATGGAAGAAAAGAAACAACCTACACCATTGGATGAAAACTTATCAGATGGGATAAACTTATGAACTATGTGCTTTGATGGTGCTAGTTCTAAAGAGGGGTCAGGGGCAGGGGTTTAGTTAGTTTCACCCAATGGAAAAACATTCAAGTTTTCTTTTACTTATTCCTTTGTATGTACAAACAATGTGGCAGAGTATGAAGCATTATTGTTGGGTTTGAGGTTGGCAGAAAAATATGGAATCAAGAATCTCAGGGTAATTGGAGATTGTGAATTTATCGTATCCCAAGAAAGGTCAAAATATAAGATTAAAGCACTATAGAAATGTTGTATGGGATGGGATTGATAATTTTGATGCATTTGGGATTGATTGGATGGAAAGAAGCCATAATAAAATGGTTGATTTGTTGGCTAACATTGCTTTAAAGCCAAATGTTATTACTTTTGTTGGGATTTCAAAATTTGATGTGCAAACAAGAACATCAATTCCTGACAATATTCAAAGTTGGCAGCTTTTCAATGATGACAGTAATATTTTGAGATTTCTAATTTGTGAAGATGAGTATGTTAGAGTATTATTTCCTTTTACTCTAGTTGCTTAAGCGTCTCTTAGGTGCATTATTAATTAGTTACTAATTAATAATGTGCAACCTAGCTCTTTCTTTTAGGGTTTCTTTCTCACCTTTATAAGGTTGAGTCTTGTATTTTTTCATTTACCTCTAATGCATTTTTCACATTCTGAGAGCATTTTCCTTCTGTCTCCATTTTCTTCTTTTCTTGTAACAGGTTATTGGCTGACAGGTTCTTCTTGGGTTGTGCAGAATTGAGTTTAATCAATTCTATCATGGTATCAGAGCTCAGATCTGTGGCCGCCTGTTCCTGATTTGAAGTTTTTTTGGAGCTTCAAGGGTTTCATCTTTCAGCCATAATTTTTGGTTGTATCTGGAAAAATATAATTTTTAGAGGCATCTTGGGCTAAAACAGACCTCTCCAATGAATTCAGAGGATCGATCCGGTGAATTTTGATATAAAATTCGACCTATTTGGCCTCCGGAGCATCTGGGAAAAATTTNCGGCCGTACGACACGAGTTTTGAGGCAGAAAATGAGAAAAAAATATTAAAAAAACATTTTTTTTGGCATTCCGGGGCGCGCCACCACCGCGCCACCCCGCAGCCGCTTCAGCTCGGCCCGCGCTCAGCCCTCCGGCAGCGCGTAGCTCACCGGCCGCCATCCGCCGGCGGAGCTGCCAGCGCCACCAGCGGCGCCGTCCAGGAGCAGCCGCCACCGGCCCGCCTCCCGCCAGCGCAGGGCTGACGTCACCCTGACATCAGCAACCGAAATTTTTTTCCGGCGATATTTTCAAAAAAATTTGACAAGGTCAATTTTTTCGGCGATGACGTCATGCTGACGTCAGCGACGGCCCAATG
>MU226523.1:3368462-3413824 GCA_018584345.1 Thuja plicata | reverse complement strand
TGTATATACACACGTGTGTACATACACACGTGTGTACATACACACATGTGTACATACACATGTGTGTATATACACATGTGTGTGTATATATACATACATGTATGTGTGTATATATGTGTATATATACACACATGTATGGTGTGTGTATATATGTGTATATACACACATGTGTATATGTCTATATATATACACACATGTTTGGTGTGTGTATATACACATGTGTATATGTGTATACATGGATACACACTTGGATGTGTATATGTGTGTGTATATATACACATGTGTGTATGGATGTATATATACATAAATGTGTGTATATGTGTGTATATATACACATGTGTGTATGGATGTATATATACATAAATGTGTGTATATGTGTATACACACATGTGTGTATGTGTATGTATACGTGTATACATGGATACACACTTGTATGTGTATAAACACACGTGTGTATGTGTGTATATGTACACAAATGTGTGTATATGTGTATACATGTGTGTATATACACATATACACATGTGTGTATATACACATATACACACATGTATGTATGTATATATACACATGTGCATGTGTGTATATATACACACATATATACACACCATATTCAAAGAAATTAAAAAATAAAGAATTAAAATTCCTTATGCATCTTCTCATTCATCTTCTGGGTGAACCAAACGGGTCAGACCATATTCCAGATTTCATTTTGAGGATAAGCATCTTCTTGAATATGCAGCATCTCCCTGAATTGGCCATATCTAGGATATGGTATTCCTGCTGCCAAACGGGCCCTAAGTTGTCATTTACTTTTAATTGCGAGTATATATAATTGGTGAGTCCAATTGTATTTTATATATGTTGATGTTATGACTGAAATCCTTTTTGTGGATAAGTTGTCATTTTATTTTAACTTAACTATGTTCAATTGACGAGTCGTATTCAATTTTATATATGTCAATGTTATGACTAAATTTATGTTTGTGTATAAGTTTTCATTTTCTTTTAGTTGCGCCTATGCTCAATTGGAGAGTCCAACTTAATTTTATACATATTGATTTTATGATTGAAATCCTTTTTATCCACCTTAGACTCTGACTGCCACTTATATAATGTCAAGATTAGGCTATATGATGTCTGGAATTCCATCACCAGTGTGACATTAACTATTTTGTTGCCACACAGATGTTTGAACCTGCATAGAAACCTTGCTACACCACTATCCTTTGTTGAAATGCACCATGAGTGGTCATCCCCAAATTTTTTTACCTCTTAGTAACCAACACAAGAACAACTTAATGTTTCCTTTCATCAAATATCCCACCCATTTTCCCTCCTTCCTTTGATGCATTGTTTGGAATGTTTTCACTGTCCCCTCTACTAAGGAGTACAATAATGACACTAGACTCTAAAAAGACATTTTAGTGTTGAATTATGTTGGATGTCTACAATTCAATCTGAATTGTAAGAGTGTAACATAAATCAATACCAAAAACCTCCGTAGACATAGTATCACTATGCAATACCACCTAATAGCAGGGTGAAATCAAATTGCATAAAAATAAAATATATCTATTTTGATAACAATGATATGCATTGCGACGTTCCTGCATTTACAAGAATTGTTCCTTTCTCTGGCAATCAATAGTGGTTTGCTTGAGGACCAAAAATCATTGTTTCCCATGTATTAACACACTTCTAAAGTGGATAGGTCAAGGTCTTTGCAAACACACGACAACCACGCCTCAATTATACATTGACCAACAACGAAGACACACTATTCTACAAAGGCATTTTTAGTTAAATTATGTTGCATGACTACAATTCACTTTGAATTGGTAGAATGTAACATGATTCAACACAACTTCAATAATGAACTCTGAGAAGACAACAAGGAGAATTGAACATCATGAGCGATGATGCTAGGGTTTCTAGAGGAGTGGGAATGGGGACTGCGAAAGATGCAGAGGGAGGTGAGGACGGTGATGTTGATGGGGGAGGCAGGGTTTGGGGGAGTCTTTGGCTACGACGATTACATTGGCGGTAGCTATGGTGCAAGATGCCTCTGCTTTGTTTGGGGAGGGTTGCGTCCCTTCTCTCCTTGCGGTGGTCGCTTGGTATTCAGTTTCCCCTCCCTCTCCTCTTGCATGGTCTGCTAGGGTTGAGGTCGTCGTCTTTGACAGTTTTTGCTTTGGGGCCAAGCATGAGGCTTGTGTTGTTTCCGTTGGGGTCCAGGGTCTTGGGGAGCCGCTGCTTTCCCTTGATCTTTTTTAGGGGGGGCGATGTGTTATGTTGCCTCTGACGGTCCCAGTAGTGTGAAGTGGGGTGTGGGGGGCTCAGGGGTCACCGGTGTTTGGCATCTTGTTTTCTTCAGTGCAGTCTTTGGGAGGAGGTGGTGGCCCCTGCTTTTTCTTGTGTTAGGTTTTGGTTGCCATAGTCTTCTGGAGTCTCTTGTGTGTGTGGAGTCTCTTTGGGGGTTCATGGAAGTGGAAAATGCAGTCTTTGTCTACGATTGGTTTCCCCTTGGTCATGAGCCTTTTTATCTTTGTTTTTTCAGCCCTCTTTGTGGAAGAGGTTACAATTTTGGTTTGGACGAGAAGCACTATGGAAGAAATGTTATAATGTTCAGATTTTGGTCTGTTCCTTTTGAATTTTCTGTTGGCTTCCAGGAATGCTATTGGTTTGGCTTTTCCTCTTCCTGTTTCACTGAGTCAGTTTCAACGGATCCTGTCCATCCCCTACTCTTCAAAGATTTTCCTTGTTGGGATGGCCCCTTATTTGGACTTTTCTCTCTGTATTATACTCCTATAGAGGTGGAGCATACCCCTTTAGAGGTTGGGTTCTTTCCTGTGGCTTCTTGGTGGCAGAGTCTCTCCCAGCTTCAACTTTCTCCCCCCTTCTTCCTATTGAGGTGGAAGATCCTATTGAGGTTGAGGCTCAACCTATTGAGGAGGACCGGGACTATTGGATGGAGGTTTCTTGGGGTTGCTTGTGGTCTCCCTCTTCTTTTAGTCTCAAGAAGGCTAGATGGAAATGGTCAGGGGTCAACCCTTTGGATTCTAAGGTGGCTTGGATTGAGATGTGGTACCACTTTAGGGTTGGTGGTATTTTGTTGGTGTTGGTGGATACCGATTGCTTTGGGTACCAGTCCTGTCACCAAAGTTGTGGTTTAGGGAATCCAATGATCCTCTTGTTGCTTGCTTTTCTGGATTTTCCTATGTTGGTGGCTGGAAGGCGTTGGCAAATGGATGCTGAAAGCTTTGAAGGGCCCATTCTGTTTGTTGGGTTTGTTGGTTATGGAATCCATGTTAAAACCGTAGTCTTCTATCTGGGGAGTTTTAATACTCTAGTTCTTTCTATGATGTAAGGATTTGGCCTGTTTTCTGGGCATCTAGGGTGTTTAGTGTTTCATCTTTTCTAGTTGCTGGAAGTTTGTTGTTTGTGGGTTGCTAGTTTATCTTCTCAGCAATGTTTCTTATTGGGTTTAGCGGGCTGGTTTCTAGTCCTGTTTCAGTTTAGTGGGCTTCATGTCTATTCTTTTGATTGTATTGATGTAAGGGGTTTAGGGTCCCCCTAAAACCTATTTTTACCTGCAATCAAAAACATGATTCAACACAAAACACATGTATATTTTACATGTATCCTTATTTGTTAGAACCTAACATCAAGTTGTGCTATAGTTTTATCAAATATGATTGAATATGTTTTACTATTGCATGCCTCCACTCTTGTTTGACTACCAATGGTGACACATGGTTTTACAAAAGTATTAATAGCATTAAACTATGACACAATTCACAATTCTTTCAGAGTTGGTAAATTGTAACATTTTCCAACATGAAATGCATTTGTAAACTACGTCATATCCTTGATCACAATAGTCAATAAATTTGTAGACATAGCACAACTCATCAAACACCAATGAAAATGACTTTTAAAAAAAATATATACAATTAGTTTGGCTATGTGCAAGAGTAGTTGTATGTCATGAGCGCATGTGATAAACCAAACATAAGGTGCCTCACTTATGACCTCTCTCCCCTAAAATGGTGATATATAAGTAGAAAATTCCTACTATTTTGTTATTCATTTTACTTACATAAAAAACACAAGCAACACTTAAGATTTCATCTTATGTCAAAAACAATTACTGATATAAGAAAGAAAATGCAGATTCATATCTATACAATTGGTGATAAAATAAACATAATGCTAATTTATTTATATGCATCTTACTTAATTCCATATGAAAAGAAACATGACCTTTGAAAATTGTTATAAAATTATTTGAATCACTAACATTAAATAGGAGGGTAATTTGAAACAACCTACTAATTTGGTAGGCAACCATAATATACACAAACAATAGCGAAGATCATATAAACAATTGAAGTCAAACCAATGAGGTAGAGATATAAATGAATAAAGGAATATGCATTGCCAAATTAAAGAGACAATGAAGAACATGCATGAAACAGTAAATGGAAAGTGGGGGGATGTACGATGAAATGAAACATTAAGTGGTTCATGCATTGGGTATTGAATATTGCTTTCTTCGTACACACACACGTGTACACACATACATATATACATGTGTGAAAACAACATAATTTAGGTGACAGTCATGTGATAAATGTATAAGGTGGAATTGGGTTTCCAAACAATTGTCTAATGGAAACTGATGTGGAGAGAGATACAAAGATAGAGATATGGAGAGAGACATATGGAGCTTGTGTGTGTGAATGAGAGAGGGATATGCACATAGAGACAGAGAGGGAGATAGATAAATAGAGAGAGAATATAGGTGAAGTTTTCATGTGTGTATAATTATAATTTGAAGCTATCACTTCTCAATTGAGACCATTGTTAGACAAACAACATCATCTTCTCTTTAATGACCTACCATTTGACCTCATGTACTTCATAATGTATGCAAAAAATGGACCAAAATTTTCACACCTCTTCGTCGTACCCATTACACCCAAAGGTGCGATTACTAGTTTATAACTTAAATTACAACTCGTTAATAGGGTTTACAATAATTATGTTAATGAGGTTTTCACTTATTTGTTTACGAAATATAAGGGGACAAATAGAGGAGGTAAATATGAGGGATGCATAATAAATGCCAGTAGTCGAAAGGGAATAGTTGATGTTGGAAGAAAATGACATAATTTAGGTGATAATCAAGTGAGAAATGCACAAGGTGGACTTGAGTTGCCAAATAATTGTCTAATGGAAATTGATGTTGTAAAATTAAATTGTGTACTACAACATCAGATGACTGTGACAATCATTTGGAAAATTAAGTCTAGCATTACTAGTAGACGCATACCAAGTCTACCATTAGTAGCAGACATATACGATTTATCTTAGACATATTAAATGGTGTATTCACCATAAATTGTATGGGCAACAAAATTGAGAGAAATTTTATTCCTTCAATTTACAAACAAAAGCATGATTGTGCCTTAAACAAAAAAAATATAGATATGAATGGTCTTCTATCTATGATCTTACACCATAATATATCTCATATATGATGAAGTACATTATATTGTACATATTTATCTTAGCTTGCAGTAAGAACATTAATCTTACATATAAAACAAATAACTAGCTTCAACAACAGGACATTGGATTTAGAAATACAGTGGCTCAAATTTTAGGTGATACATTTCAATGTAGATTTTATTGTACATCCTTCCTTCATTTGTGATTAATGTGTGCATGTGCATGCGTGTATATATATATATATATATATATATATTGGGAAACTAAAAAATCTATCTATATATTAGAGTATAAGTGCACCTTACAACCTGGACACATGCCTTAAAACCCCATGGAATTTATAACTTAAAAAACCCTAATAATGATATCGCTCAAGAACTAATCCCCTTGCACATTTTTCTCGGATATCCCTTTAGCAATACAAGTTAATACCCCATGAACAAAATAAGTAAATATCCCATTAATTGAATATGTGAACACCCCAATAAAATGAATATCTATTCACAAAATACATGAATACCCCATTAAGAAAACAAGTGAATGCCCCATGTGGTGCAAGTCACTTAAATCAATAAACCCTCTTAACACAAAAATAATAAATGACTTCAATATTATCAGTTGAAACCCCTTGAGCATTTTAACTCAAAACTCCTTGAATAGTATAAGTTGAATCCACTTGAACATTATAACTTGAAATCCCATTAAGAGATTATGGAAACTTCATTAACAAAATAAATGCAAATCCCATTAACAGAGCAAGGGAAAACCCTATGAATAGAAAAAGTGAAAACCCCATTAACAAAAAAAGTGGAAACCCCATTAATAGAAAACCCTGTTAATGGAAAAATAAAAACCCCATTACATTATAACTAAAAATAAATAAAACCTCAAACATTAAAACAACACTTACACCATACTATGACTAAACAATACATGAAAAAATGGAATGAAACCTCATAAATAATATCATTTAATAACCCATTTAACATATAAAATGAAAACCCCATTAAACGAGCAATTGAAAACCCTATTGATAGAACAAATGGAAACCCCATTAGCAGAGGATCTAGAAACCCTATTAGTAGAATAAGTTAAAACCCCATGAACACAATCGATGAAAACCCTATTAGCAGAATAATTGATAACCCCATTAATTGAATAAAAGCCCATTAACAAAATAGATGGATAAATACTAATTTTTTTCACCAATAAAAAAACCAAAGCAACATTATATATATGTAAAAAAATGGAACAATAAACGATATTTAGGAGCAATGCTTGAAGAAAATATTCATTTCCCAAAGACTTGGTGTGTTTATGAACACATTTTTGTAATTTTCATAAACACAATGGAATAAAGCAAACAACCATAGAAAATCATGCTATACATATGCCACAAAAGCAAGTTAGACTACACTAAACTTAAAAAAAGGCAAGAAATCTCAAGGATGCAACTGACAAGATTAGTGCATTTGGGTCGAATGGACTTCTCTCCACCTCTCCTACCTTTCATAGTGGAAGGAGCAATGTTGAAGGAAATGGCAGTTAGAGGCACCCAAAGAAATTGATGCACCCACTACAAAAACGATGCGCACCACCTTCACCAAAGAAAATAATGTAGAAAGCAAAAAGAAGCTCCTTCTTATCATAACAGGCACACTGAGGACAACGGATGCATGCCGAACAAGTGTTTGCAATGCATAGGAAACAATCAGTTATGACCCCCAGACAACCCACTACTGACACTTATAATGACAAACACTTTAAACACTCCTTTAGACACTCTGTGAAAGAAACTAGATAAAGTAGCAGGGAGTTGTGATAAAATGACAAACACTTTAGACACTCTCTGAAAGAAACTAGATAAAGTAACAAGGAGTTGTGATAAAATGAAACACCAAGTGGTTCTTAAGTTGGTTATTGGGCGAGATTTAGGGTGGTGAAATCCGATAGGATGGATAGTAAATGCTAGAGGAGGGAGGTCTAACATTCCACCACCCACGCTACATTAATGCAACTCGTTCTCAACTTAGAATGGCAAACTATTTGGTTGCCATGCAAACGTTTGAACCTACACACCCCTTGCCATTCCACTATCCTTGGTGGACATGTACCATGACAGATCATCCCAAAAATGAGCCCTTTTTCGACACCTTGGTTCAATAAGGACTAGGACAGGTATCATATGTTAGTCTACGTGACTCGAAATGATTTTTTTAAGTGGACAACTCATCTGTCTACAGGACAGCATCCATATAGCGGTCCAAACATAGAGTGGCCCACCTTAAGCTCCTGTTCACTTAAACACTTGAAATCTCGATTTCGCTCATTTTTCATTGAAACAGAGAACGCCTGGCAACTGCAACAAAACGCGTTTCGCTTCTCATAAAAATAGCCGGCGAGTTTCTGTAAGAGGGGTGTTGCGATCTCTGTGGTTTTTCCTTAGGTATACTGTTTTTTCGACACAGGGTTTATAGTTTTGTCAAGAATAAATTGTTTTCTTTTTCATTCGAACAGTTAGTGAGATGAGGCCGATTTTATTGAAGGGGCACGAGAGGCCTCTGACGTTTCTCAAATACAATAGAGATGGGGATTTGTTATTCTCGTGCGCGAAGGATCACACGCCAACTGTTTGGTATGCTCACAATGGCGAACGCCTTGGGGCGTATCAGGGCCACAACGGTGCAGTTTGGTGCTGCGATGTCTCACGTAAGTCTTTCCCTTCCTCGTTTATCCCATTTCTATCTCTAGGGTTTCTGTTTTCTGAGATTTTGAAACGATGATTTTAGAATTAAAATACCTTGTAATGGAGGAATGTGACCGGGCTTTTGAATCTATGATCAGGATGAGCGAGTGATTTATTAAGAATGCATGTCTACATATGTAGCTAGCTAAGCACAAATACACAAGCTTTTGGGGTTTATGTTTCAGTGTTCTTTTTTTTTTTCTGGAAAAATATAACTGCAGGGTCACGGACACTATATTTGAAGAATTAAGTGAAAAAATCAGCTCCAATTGTTTGTCATAATGATGGGCCAAGATTGCACGTAGGCTTCCTAACATAGACAAGTCTGTAATATGTATATGAGCTCCTGGTGTATGGTTTTACTTACGTTTTTTGGGGTAAGGATAACTTGGTTCAAGATCTCGCATTCCCTGATGTTAGGCTGTTGAGTTAGGGTGGAAAAAGGTAATTCAAGAATGATGAACGACTTCTCCATCAAGTTGGGCCAAGATTCCAATGCACACTAATGAGGATACAAAGCCCCTCTCAAGATCAAAAAGCAGGGGAAGGGGAAGGCAACGGTATCAGGCGTGAGTCTCAAAATTCGTGTAAACCAACTCAGAGCCACTCTGTCACAGTTACCATTATGTTGTAAAACACCGTTTATTACCAATTGAATTAAATTATGTGGTTTTGTCATTTAAGAATATGGACGAAGAAATCATTCAAAAAGAATGCTCAAAATGCGTGAAAGCATCAGCTTCACTGAGGTCTTCGAAAGTCTCATTATTTTCTAATCAGAATTCGCAAATTATTTCATATTTAAAATGTTAGTACAGACTGTTGCCATGATGTATATATTTCAACCACAGTAACACACAAAGTCCCTCATTCTTCCTCTTGCTTTCATTTATTCTCAGGCATTGCAGTCTCACGGAACAGAATAGCTGTCTTTAATGCAGGCTCAATTAGAAGGGGAAGCCAAGGATGCAGAAGATTATAATTTTTTAAGGAAAATAGAAGCAGTCAAGAGCATTAAGCACGGACCAGAGTAGTTCAATAAATATATTACCTATATCAAATTACTAATGTGCCATTCCCATTTTCTCTTTCCTGATACTTAATCCAAGCAAAAATTGAATCTTAGCTTCCATCAACAAAATTTCCAACACCAAAATTTTTTCACTCTGGTTTTTACATTCTTTGTGACTTGCCTACTCGTGGCTAGGCTACTGCTCTACTAAAAAAGACAAGAACAGAGAAAAGATCAGGCAGAAAATTTCGATGGTCTCAAGCCCTTACCACTTTACACCTTGCACGAATGATTTTCTGTGTTCAAAGTGCAATAGAGGACCCAGGTAATTGATTGACAGGACAACCATGTCGTGCTTCACCTCTCCTCCATACCAATTTTGTTTACAGATATATTCACAAGTATCACCTATGAACTAACAAGAATCATATTTGAATTATCGAGAGTACACTTATCTATCAATCCCACTTTCATTCTTCATAATTTAGCTAAGTTATCAATTCGGGTGTGCGATTTTTTTTTTTTTGGTTTTGGATGCGTTTATATATATATATATATATATATATATATATGCGCAAAGAAATGCAAGAAATATACAAAATTAAATCATTTGATAGTAAACATAGTATGATACTTATCATTGATCAAGATTCAAGATAAATATTAAATGCCAATTGATAGTTTACAAATATTCAAATAAGCCATATCATATACGAAATCAAAATGTAGTTCATGATTCAATGTTCATCAATCAAGGTTCACTAATCAGAATCATAAGGATTCTCAAAAAAATCCTCTTCATCTCCAACTGCTGCAAGTTCAAGATCATTTGAACCCAAAGCGGTTCCACTTGTACTAGATGCACCGTGTGTCGAGATGTAATCATCAACATCATAATTTGAAGTGAGTCTAGTAAGATCCCCAATAGTTGCCTCCAAGTTGGCACACTCAGGGGCTACATCCCGAAGCTTGGCTGCCCCATCCTTGTAGTGTTCCTCCTTACGTGACAAAAGATGCAAGTTGTTATGAATGTAAACCAAGTCTTCAGATTTTTTTGAGCCCAACCAGTTACGCTTCACTGAGTGGATAAAGGAGTATGTGCTCCAATTCCGTTCAGCGGCAGAAGAACTTGCAACCTGGACAATGTTCACAAAATTAAACATAAAATGTAAAGCAAATTAAAGAATGTTAAGTACTAAATTGTAGAATACAAGTGGCAAACAAAAAACAAAAAACAAAAAGGCTTGTGAGAGGACCTTGAATGCAAGACGTTGTAGATTCTTAAATGGTCGACCATAGAGGTACCGCCATGTTGTAGCTGCCATGTCGTATTGGTCTTTTATTGCAAGTGGACTATGTTTTATTCCCTAGGCAAATAAGCCAAATTCTGTCCGAACTTTTTTGTGCATTTCATCATCTTGGAAGAGTCTTTCAAAGGCTTTGTAGCACCCATTAGCAACTTCTTCATCCGCATATGGTGCTACTCTATCTGGCATAGCAAGTACTTCAACAATCTTGTACCTCGGAGATAAGGCATATGCAAGGAGGTGCAATGAGGTGGTCATCTTTTCCCAACGATGATGAATGATTTTTTCCACTGTATTGCATAAGGTTTCACATTGTATGGGGTCATTCTCATTTTTTTGTATTTCAATTTTTACCTTCTCCACCATTGTGTCCATGCCATCATAGACATCCCCCAAACAAGGTTTATCAGTGTCTGCAAATCGGAGCATAGTCATGATAAGCTCGGTGAAATCCAATACAAATTGCACACGAGCCCACCAATTGTCATCCAAGACCAATGTCTTGACCTTTTGGGCCCTCTCTGAATTTGAAGCTTTCCATGTACTCCACTGGTTGGAAATAACCATTTGGCTCAATGCCTCTTTCACCTTGACAAGTCGTCTCATAACAATAGTATGAGACGCAAATTGAGTCTCAACAACCTAAGTTAATAACAATATGTCAATAAATATTAAGCAAATTTATATACAAATTGATAATTGAACATGACATAAAATTTACTAAAATTAAATAAATAAAGTAAATAAAGTAATTACACTTACCTTCAACAACTCCAATTTGGAGAAAGATCTGAATATCGATTGTGACATTTGGTGGTTCGTCACAAACATCTGAATTTCCTCCCCCTCATGGTATATTTGTTTCACCCAATCTATTTGAGTGCCAACTTGCTGCATCACCAAGTTGAGGGAGCGTATGGTGCATGGTGTCCAAAAAATGTGGTCATATTGATCCTCAACCAAACACCTGCACCCCTATAATTTTTTGCATTGTCCATGATTACCTGGACCACATTCTCACTGTTGGCATTTGATGAAGATGATCATATCCTAGATCATGTGATGAATGTTGTAGTGTTGTCATTGCTGGCAACAAGTCTACTTTACAGGTTAGATCAGAGATACTTGTGATGAAGGTGACTGTACAAGGATTTTTTGAAGTGTTCATTGTATCGGTGATAACACAGTCTATGATGGTGATTTTGATGTGCAGTGATAATTTGAAGGATTCAGATGAGGCGATCGTGCAGGCAGTATCTACAGAGACATGATTATCTACATCTATGATCACGTAAGCTGTTTCAACGCACAGATGAAGATTTGAGAAAAACACTAGTGATATCGGCAAGAACAGTCAACCAGTCCAGTCAAGGTAATGAAATCGAGGTAGCGATCAATTATATGTCAAAGTCTGATTTATTTGTGAATTGTATTGTTGAGGGCCGACCTTGAGGAGTTCAATTTCCTATGTTGGCGTGATCGTTTATGGAGTTTGTTTAGGATTTGGAGGCCGACTGAGGTAACACGTTTTAGGGTTGTTTCACCGACCGAAAAGTGTATATACAAGATGAAATTAGAGGAAAAAGTTGATGAAGTTACGAGTTGCTGTTGATGCGATGATTATAATGGTTGAAGTGGAAATTTGTATGAACAGAATAGTGATTTGAGCAGAGCTGAAGCAAACCTGTCAAGCAGAGTGTGCTACTTTTAGATCATTTCATTTGAGTTCATTCTCAAGTTAGGTCCTAATAGGCTTGCGATCAAAAGTCTCTAACAAGGTTACTCTTAACAAGGTAAACAGGATCCTAACAGGTCTGAAGACTAAATCCTCTAACAGGGTGACTCTCAGAAGGAGTTGTAATTCCCTTAACAGGGTAGTTCCTAACAAGACTTTTTAATAACCTCTAACCGGGTTATAGATACTCTTAACTGGGTATATTCTTAGTAGGATGTTGTAATGCTCCTAACAGGGCAAAACTTATTGGTGCACTAGTGAGATTTGTGGGTGGTAATTCCCACCGTGGTTTTTCTCTCTAACAAGGGTTTTCATGATAAAATATTGGTGTCATTGTGTTGAATGTTTTGCTATGCTTTTATGTTATCTTTAGCTTTACATGTTGGTTATTTTGGAAGTTGCTTAAAAGATTTGTTAGATTTGTAGTTGCACTGATTCACCCCCCCCTCTCAGTGCCTTATAACATTAACACTCACTACCCACCATCTCTATGGCCTCAATGAGAATTCTGGAAATGAACTGTGCATCTTTCACTTGCCCTTCACAATCAACTGCCCTAAAAAACATTGCCGCTTTGGGGGACACTGCAATCACATTAATCAATGGACAGTTTTTTCTATCTTTCCATCCATCGGAAACAATAGGAACACCCGAAGTTTTCCAAGAATTTCTAATTGGTTTAAGAGATTTCTCTACATAAGTCCTCTCTTTTTACAACAGGGTGGTACACACCTATTCATACCCGGGACTTGTGTAATCAGTTGATGCTTTATTGATGGCTTCCACCATCTCCTTCCAATATGGTGATCTCACCAAGTTGAAAGGAAGACCATTGGCATAGAGGCAACGTGCAATGGCTTGATTAGCAAGCTCTCTTGCCTCCATTTTAAATGCCGTGGCTAATGGACCTCTTTTGCGGGTGGTAATTTCTACTTCTTCCTCTTCCACTTCCGGTACAGGTACTTGCAAGAATGGATGTTTGGAGGTTTCAATTGGTTAATTGGGCAATTGCATTTTTTTCGTTTCGGGTGGAGGTTGATAAGAAGTTTGTTTTGATCTGTTAACCAATTTATCAGCCTCTTCTTGTTCTTTTATAAATCTTGCTATTTGTGCATTAGACACCACCTTCCCATTTTTGCTTCCTTTGCACATTTCTATTCCTTTACCAGAAGGGCCCAAAAAATGAATTTTGACCCGAGAATATGATTTTTGAATGGTTTACCGTCACATACATTACACTTCCAAAGATATGAGCCACCTCCTGAAACCTGTGATATTCTTGTGGTATGTCTCCATAAAGGAGATCCTACATCAATTTTGAATTTATCGGCTCCTTGCCCCCCACTGAATTTTGACTACTGCTGGCGCTGGCGGCCATTCTTGCACAATACAATCTAATTTCTTGCAGTTGGTATAATAAGAAATTAAATATATTTAAATTAGAAAATTAAAAAAAACTATGAATATCAAGCATACAAGTGCAAAAAAAAGATACAAAAATATTGAAATAGATAGCTAAACTTGTTTCTTTATTTCTTTAAAAAAAATTTAAAAAAACTTGAAAAATTTCTTCCCAAACTTGAAAAAATTCATTAAAGAACTCAAGAATGGGATCAAATGCTTAGCTTAGATGCTTAGAACTCCTTTGTGGAAGCTATCTCGCACCACACAAACGATCCTCTTTGAAAATAATCACCTTACCTTCAAAATGCCAAAATGGAGACCAAATGAGAAGAGAGCCTAGCTGCAAACAAAATGAGTTGAAAAAAGAATGAATGACCTCTTTTAGGGTTTAGGAGCAAAAAAAATGTTAAAAAATGATATAAAGCACATGTTATAAAGTACTTTTAATTTGTTTTTTTTCAAAAAATGTCAAAGTACTGTGTCTGGGTGCGCGGATGCATCTGGATGCTCCTGGATGCCCTGTGGATGTGCACAAGAAGTGCATCCAGGGCAGCCCGATGATGCATCCAGCTGCCCTGGATGCGCTTCTTGTGCGCATCCACAGGGCATTCGGATCCGCATCTGGATCAGAGCACATCTGTCCTCGCATCCAGCTGTGGAGGCTGCAAATCAGTAACTAAGTAATTTAGACTAAAGATTCATAGAAATCAGAAAACAAAGATCACAACCGTTACTCTTTTCATCTAACTAAGCCATATGATCTCAGCCAAGAGAACACAATTATCCTCAATATCTTTCCATTGGTTTCAAGTATTGGAGTCTAAAAGGAGTATGATATTGCAGTCTGAGTGGTCATCCTGCAGGGATCAGCACATTACATTAGCTAATCCGTAGGAATTGTGTGTACCATAGAAGCTGACTGTTTTATTGTTAAATACTAAATAGTCATATCAAAACCACTAAGCTTTCATTTTTCATCCTTCACTCCATTTTTTCAAACATCTTGACCTCTTCCCTGATCCATCACCTGGAGAGGGAGCTTAGCAGAAGGGACTGTTCTCATTGTCTCAGTAGTTAGTTTCTTTTGGATTCTAGCTGCTATCTTCTTCTATCTCTGCATCAGGGAGCAGAGGCCATCCATGATAATGTAAGTATGATAGCTACTTCAATCCCCATAGCACAATAATTCTCTCAATTGTAGAGTGTTCCTCATATAGAAGGAAGGAAGTTGAAGAATTGGAAAGCATACTGGAGCAGTTCTATGTTTGAGCCATACCAAATGCATTTTGCATATCCATGATCTGGCCAGGGACCAAGTATCATCACCTTCTTGCTTCAACAAAAGGTGCATGTCAGGTTTTTGAATTTCACCATCTATATAGGCAGAAAAGGATGTGTGGAGGTGAGCAGTATCAAGCTTTTCCTTTTTAGACTGCCTGTCTCTCATTTGAGGAGCTTGAACTAGTGGTAAACTTGTTTCATGATTGAGGATCTTCATAACTGCAGACGAGGTTCATGCTACAGTGAGGAAACTTCTAGGCCTAATATTTTAATAGAGCTGGAAGAGAGAACTGCTGTAAGGGGAGAAGGTCTTTGAAGTATTAAACCAGAAGTCCTGAGAAAGAGGGGTCACCAATTCTTTGACCAAGAACCCACTCATAGATGGTGGAAAAGTTAAATTTTCAGACCATGGTAAGCAGATTCTGCGCTCAGAAATTTAAACCCTAAACACTGAAATTGCTGATTCTGAATACCAGAATCTGCAAATCCATCAAAATTGAAACTGTGAAACATGAACAGAAAATTAAAAATAGTGAACAGTCAAACCTGCGTCTATTTTCTCATTAAATCTTAAAATAAAACACTGCACTAGTGTAAAACTGGAATTAATAAATCACTCATGTCCCTGCATTTCTTTTATAGACAAAGGTGGCTAGATACGGGAAGTGCACTCTACCTCTCGTGAATCAAAGTGTATATAAATTGAAAGTTTCTCAATTTTTGCACTTTAGCTGAAAATAAAACTGCAGCTACAGATAGGCCTGGCTTTTAAAAAGCAAACTGCTAAAAACTTAAAACTTAAAACTTAAAAGCATAATAGCAAAAAATGCCAAACAAAAGGATCAAAGTCTAAACTTAGACTAAAATGTATCCTCTCATAAATAACTGAGAAATCTGAAAAGCATTCTAATTGTGAATGAGGATGAGGTTGGTGAATGCAACATATGCATCTTCCTTCTCTTACTTAATAAATGGGTGCTATTCTCTTAATGTGTTTATATTTGGTATTTACCCATGGTATATAAACAACATAAACAAATAAAATTTAAATATATTTTTAAATTTTAAAACAAAAATCAGCTAATCACTGAGGAAAAGCATCACACCACGAGTCTCATTCATAAAACAAAAAATTACTGAAGGTTAAAATTTGGCTCTATCCAGTACTCAAACTGGCTCTCACTTTTGATTGAAATGGAATTGGCTGACTTAATCCACTCCGCTTTTGTCAGATTCTACATGCAAGCTGAACCCTCCCTCACTGTGAACTCTCCCGCGCAGGCATGTTTTTCCATGGTCATATGAATAAATTTTGCAATCAGGAAGGCAATGAGTGATCAGGATGTACTCAAGTCAAAGTCAAATATCTTAAACACTAAAAAACAAATTTAAAAAAATTGTCACTTTCTGCCGGTTTTGCTTTGGGTACTTCTGCAAAGATAGGTGTAGGTTCTTCATGGTTCTTTCAGGTTCATCTGGGACAAATCCATAGGTCAATGTGCAAACCCTGGCTACACCTCTGCTCTCACTGGACCAGGTTCTGGATCTGCTAGGTCACAGCAGCAAATCAGTAACATAGATTAAGATCTCTATATAGGTGAGGGTTTGTCAATCATCCATCATTCTTTTTATAAATCTTGTGGAGTTTGGGATGTCAAATTTGTCTTTTTGATCCAAAAGTTCATATTTAGAAACATATCTGGACTGCAATTCGGTAATTGAATCAAGCAGGTAGTATACAAGAAAAGGTTCTGTTCTTATCAGTCATTCTCCGAATGTTGAATTCTGACCTAATTGGAGAGGCTTTTCATATAACAATGGCTCCGACCTGATTGGAAAGGTTTTGCATGTAACAATGGCTCTCTTGCTTTGTGAGGAATTTTGCTCCATGGGTTCGGGATACGGATTCTTGACTAATACTAAACTGAACATGGATCAGAGGCATTCTATAGTTACTATGTCATGTTAACTCTCAATCTATATTACCTGTTTTTGATGATAGGCTTCAAAGAAGACAACAAGCCATGAAAAATTAAAACCCAAGTGACCAGGTTTACCCAACATTTACATCACATTAGTAGTTAAAAGTGTTCTATAGTTGTTATGAGTTTATTGCTTTTTAGTGATAGTTTTGCTATTATAATTTTTTTTATGTTTGGTGAAATCATAGATAATTTCTCAGATCACAGTGAGTACATATTTTTGAATGTTTAACTCAAGTGGGTTTATGATGCAGGGGATTCTACACGTTTAATAACTGGTAGTGCAGATCAGACTGTCAAGTTATGGAAAGTGGAGAATGGAACACAGTTATACACTTTCAAATTTGATTCCCCGGCTAGATCTGTGGACTTCTCAGACGGAGATAAGCTTGCTTTGATCACCACTGATCCATTCATGGAGTTGAGATCAGCCATTCATGTAAAGCGGATTGAGAAGGATCTGTCAAGGCGTAAGTGAATAAATTTCTTCCTGGTTCTTGAGATCACTGGTGCATGGTATTGAGAATTTTTGTTGCAGTCTGTAAATGAACATGCCGCAGTTTTTCACACATGGTAACTGAATAATTATTTTTTATTCCTAGATTAGTTACCAAATAGATGAACTCTGAACTGAAAAGTGATGAGCTACAACAAATGGAGGATTATGTGTTTGTTATCATTTATCATATTTTTGTTTCAAAGCATTCAACAAATTGTCTATCTTTTTCCTTTAGTTTGTGCTCCTCTATTATGTCTGTGTTTTCTAAGCATCCCATGAATCCTATCTTTTTCCTATAGTTTGTGCTTCTCTAATATAACCTTGTATTTTAAGAATTTTGAAAATCATTCACAATTTAATCTGAATGATATATTTTTATTTTCTTTATCTAAAATTTAAGATAAAAAAGGAAGTGAAATTAGTTGAGATCGTACAAGCATAAATCAGTAAAATCATGAAATGGCAATTTTTATGTGTATACGAGCAATTCTTTGGAGGGGTTTTTACCTGTGATTTTGGGTATTGTTTTTACCTGCAATTTTCATATTTTTTGTTTTTTTTTCCTCTAGTTGTTTCAGGAAAATTATTTTGACTTATTTGTTGGGTGCAGTCATGGAATGATTCTACTTCATCTACACCCTAGGATTTGAAGCGACTGTTTTTTTCCAGATTCTCACTGCATGAGTGAACATGTTTTTTAATTTGAAGATTGCTGCAACTTGTGTTTGTTTGCTGCTGCGACTTGTTGGTAGATTTTTGTTGGTGTAAATTTGGTTGCTATACAATTCTCCTTGTGAAATGCCTTTATTCATGTCTTTAGTCATTGAGGGAAAAGCTAGCATTTTACCTGCAAGTTTCACATTTTTCATTTTTCTTCCTGTAGTTGTGGCGGGAAAATTATTTTGACTTTTTTGCAGGGTGCAGTCATGGCATCATTCTATTTCGTCTACACTATAGGGTTTGCAGTGACCATTTTTTTTCCAGATTGCCACTGCATGAGTGAACAGGTTTTTTAATTTGAAGAGCATTGCTGCTGGGAATTGTTGGTTGAGTTTTGTTATTGTAATTGTGGTTGCTATACAATTCTCCTTGTGTAATGCCTTTGCTCATGTCTGCTACATGAGTGAGCAGGTTCTTTTATTTGAAGATTGCTGCAACTTGTGTTTGTTTGCTTCTGTGACTTGTTGATCGACTTGTTATTGTAAATTTGGTTGCTATACAATTCTTCTAGTCAAATGCCTTTATTCATGTCTTCAGTCATTGAGGGAAAACCTAACAGTCAGAAACTACCAGTTTTCGAGGTACGCCTTTGGGGCTAACTGTGTTTTCAAATAACGCCTGAATATTTCATTTGGGAATTTGAACATATATAATTCGAAAATGTCTTTAAACTTAGATTATTAATGAATATTTTGTGCTTCTTATTCACCTAGTTAACTTGAACAATCTCCAAGATGAACATAATCTACTCACTCACAAATGTATTTTGGCCTTCTAATTTGTGAGTAATAGGGTGAAAGCTAATTGATTAAAGCCAGTGTTACCCCAAGTTTCTAGGACGGGGACGGCAGGGGACAGGGGGACGAGGATGGCAAGGGACAAGTTTCTGGGACAGCAATTTTTTTTTGCCAAGTTTGGAGACAACAAAGGGTACGGCTATATAAATATAGGGAAAATTTAAAATATATAGGGAAATTTGCATATATACATTACATTCATATGAAAGCATGCTATTTAAACATCATAGAACCTTAACATACAACATTTCAATAGTTAAACTCAATGCTCAATATGCATTCATATTTCGGAATTCACTGTCAATATGGATGTAATGTTAAAATAATAACATACAAAATTGAAATATAATTCAGAATTCATTGTCAATAGCAACAAGAACAATAACCCACCTTCCAAATTGAAGCACACTACTATCATTTAAGTCTGATATAAATTATTAGTGTACACATTATAGACATAGTGTTACAATTGCTTTGGAAGATGATCATTCTCACAATAGTGCCAGTACATGAAATAACATTCCTATGAAATACTGACATGAGAAATCTTGGAAACTGTGTTGGGTTTGACATTGACTCCAGAAAGGGCTGCTACAGACAGTGGATCAAGTATATGTTTCTCAATGCTCTTCTCAGTCTAGAACGCATTCACCAATGATCTTAATTGGGGTTATACTGTTACACCCCTAAAACTACACCTCCAACTCATTGTAAGTGGACTGATATTAATACAAATAGGTCTGCTATACAGTTCCGATCATGATATAAGTCTGTTACAGCAAGATGGCACCTTGATGCTACCTCCAATATTCACCAAATCTTCCGCAAAGGACCTAAATCAACCCAAAACCAACCTAGCACTGATGTATTGCCACAAAATGACAAAAAGATGCATGTTCCAGGTCTGTAATACACTTTTCAGACTTTCCCAACACCTTGCAAACAGTCTGCTATACGATTCTAAGCGTGTAGCATGTCTGTAACAACATTCTTAACTTCATGATTCTTAATGTAATGTTGCCAAATACTAACCAAAGGACCCCAAATAGCAGGAATTAACTACCAAACAATAATAAGCATGTTAGGGTGAACTTGGAAGGAGAGGCCCACTTTAAAATTAAAAAAGAGAGTTTTATAAAAGAAGCATGTGTTTTTTTAAGTGCTGATGCACCCCATCCCGTTGGGGGACATCCAAGGTGTTCCCGACCGTCCCCCAAAAAAATCCTTGACGTCCCCGGGTTTCCGGGACGTTTCCTACGAATTTTCAAAAAGTGGGGACAGGGTGGGGGTGGGGACGTCCCCAAGTCCCGGAAATGTTTCAGGTACAGGACAAGGGTTTTTAGGCAAACCGTAAGAGAATGAGTCAGCTAGTGCATCACTGGTATCACACATTTTCCTTGATTGAAAATCTTAACGGGCTAGTTTAGAGTTTAACAATTCATTAAGCCCAGTGCTCCTCCAATAGCCATGTAAGATTAAGGGGGATGTGACTAAAGGTGTTTGTAATAGCCAACATTGCAAGGGTCAGACTACTAGCACGGATTGGCAAATAAAGTCTGTATATATAACCTTTGTGTGAACGTGTCGGGCTGCTTCTTGAATGTGTAACATGACATTGCAAAGGAAAGAGTTATATATATCGGGTTACAATATACTCATGTCAGAAATTCTAAATAGGAGCACAATGCATTAGGAATGCTGCTGAGGCATTTGTGCAGGTGATGGTAGCACCTAGGATTATAAAGCAAAGTCGAGACAAGAGGGCTGCAATATTTGACAATAAGAGATAAGTATTTCTACCCTTGAATAATGTTCAAGAATTTTTGAGTCATTAATTCATACTGTAACATTGGGATAGTAAATCTTGTATGCTTCTATCTTTGGTATTTCCCTTTGGGATCGTTTAGTTTTATGAACTATTTGTAATCTCTCTCTGAGATGCCTTCACGACGGATCAAGAAGCATCAGAGATTGCATTCAAGGGGGAAAGAACTTGATGCTTGTAGTCATGGGACTGAGTTGATGGCTGAAAACGTTTCTTTGAAGAGGAGGAAATAACATTCAGAGGGAGTTTGACAGAAACCTTCAGAAGCAACCCTGGACAAGAATGTCAGGAGGTTGATATTAGTACTTGGAGCTTTAGAGGGAGCAACTAGAGGATCTGCTTCAGAGATTGCATTCAAGGGGTAAAGAACTTGATGCTTGCAGTCATGGGACTGAGTTGATGGCTGAAAACGTTTCTTCGAAGAGGAGGAAATAACATTAAGGAGTCTGACAGAAATCTTCAGAAGCAACCCTGGACAAGAATGTCAGGAGGTTGATGTTAGTACTGGAGCTTTAGAGGGAGCAACTAGAGGATCTGCGTCTTTTGACATCCAAAGACCTTGGTCATATTGATTCAGAGGGAGTGTGTTAATGTTTTCAGATTCTAACAAGGAATATATAATCTATAGAGATCTTTCATAAACTAAGCACAAGATATAAATAAGTAATCACAAAGAAAGAGAGATAATACCCGGAAGTCAAATTTTGGCAAAGCCTTCAATCTCTCCAATGTGTCTTCTGTGAATATCGAATTAGCCCACCTAGGGCTTCTCCCAAGTTTGGTTCAAAACCTGTTACTAACCAGTGCTCAGATCTGGTCCATACTGCACTATATATATACTGAAGATGTCCTCCTTAACGCTGTTATCTATAATAGATAAGTTCCTAAATCTACCCTTTAAATAGACTGACATTTCGCTCCCTCTATGGTGTCTACTAATTGCAGGTTTGAATGCAATTTTCAGTGCCTGTACTAAATCGATTCGCACATCTAATTGAGACTTAACATGGAGGTTCGAATACTGAAATTGACTCAGCTATTCCAAGTTCGCCAATTCAAGAATGATATCGGAATTTCAAGTGCTGGACAAAATTTGCTCTTATTTAATCCTTGATCCAAAGCCTTGAACTCGCTCTCTAAATTCGCTCATCAAGGTGGAGACAATGCTAATCAACCAAGCATAATTCGCTGCTCTAAGAATTCGATTCAAGGATGAGATCAATGTTTAATGCAGATTTGATTCTTGAAGGAAGAAGCACATGTTATGTTTTTGATATGCTTTTCCTTCAAGGATTCGATTGCATACATATGGGTGTGTTTTGGAAACTATACCTCTTCTAGAGGTAGCGACTTGGGCCCTTCCAAGTCTTTTAAATAAAATACCTTTATTTATTGACCCATACATAAGCGGACTTTTTTAGCAATAATAATAGCCAATAATAACTTATATAATTTATTATTGCAAGTCGTCCTCTTGTCATTTTACTTTAACATTATTATTTCAAGATCAAAACATTAATAGAGTGGACCATGTCAAGATGGTTTCTCTAGTGTTCAACAGTTAGAGGACTATGATTCATGAAATGGAGTTCCATATGTGTAGGTTGGAAGACCTGTATATTGACACCGAGGTCAGGATATTCCTAGATAGATGGATACTTGGCGAGCATGAGTGATGCAGACTCCAACCTTGTATTTCATGATAGGCCTAAGCATATGGAAGGTCAAATATAACTGTATTAGAGATATGGTGCATAGGAATGCTATTCAGTTGAGGTACATTAGCACTGAAGATCAAACGACCGATATTCTCACCAAGCCCCTTGCCAGAGTGAAGTTTGTGCATTTTCGAGACAATCTTGGAATTGTGGAGAATGAAGCCCTTGCTGAAAGGGAGTCTCAGCATCAGTGGTTCCTTGAGATGTACCTTAATGCATTCTTCTCTGTGAGAGAAGTTTGAGGTGAAAGCCCTTGTTCCACCCTTTGGGAGTAGCTACGGTGGATCCACTCTCTGGGAGTAGCCATGGTGGATGTCATGTGAAAGAATCCATGACTTTGCACTTATGTTCATTCACCCTCTGGGAGTAGCCATGGCGAACGTCATGATGAGATGACGACATCACGTTGAGTGATTCCATGATGAGCACTCGTGTTCATTTGTATTTCCATTCATGGGAGCAGATGATGGACCCACCCTCTGACATGGTTCATGGTGGATGTCATGTGTGTGATGCCATGACAAAACCACATGAGAGAGTTCGTGGTGATTTTCTTGTACTTGTGTGTTTACCCTCTGGATGAGCCATGGGTAATATCATTGAGAGGTGACGATCTCACAATGATGAACACTTGTGCATCTTACCATCATTGTGAGGTGACGATCTCACAATAATGGTTGATATCTCGTGAATTAATATCTATGGAAAGCCATAATGATGGATATCACGTGAGGAGATATCTATGTATAAGCCATAATGGTGGATATCACGTGAGGTGATATCTATGGATAAGTCATGATGGTTGATATCACAAGAGGTGATATCTTTCCACATATGGATGTAGCCATTGTGGTCAATCATTACAATAAAGAAATGCAATTTGTAAATAAGTATTCCTCCCTAACTAAGAGGGAGTGTTGAAGGTAGCGTCGGGAGGACGAACCTGAAGGCATCTGATTGTCTCAAGTGATGCATTGCATCACTTGAGACAATGGTTGATTAACTATTATCAAGAAGGATTCCTCCCTAGCTAAGAGGGAGTGTTGATTTTATTATAGTTGTGGTTAGAATCCACAGGCCGACATAGACATCACAAAGGTTGTGATTATATTATTATTGTGAGATAATATAATTATATTATTGTGTTAATATAATTATATCATAATAATAATTATTATGTGATAATAATAATTATATTATAATAATTTTATTATATGATAATATAATAATTATTATTAATATTGACAATATAATTATTATATATAACTATATTATAATTTTATATATTAATATAATTATTTAATATATAATTATATTAATATATATAATTATTATTATTTGATAATAATTATATTATATAATAATATAATAATTATTATATTATATGGACAATATAATTATTATATTATTATTATATATAACTATTATAATTTGATATATTAATATTAAGAGGCGTCCCTTGGTGAAAGGGCACCTCTTGCATATATATTATGAGATGTGTGATCTCATTAGAAACGATAATTGAATAAAATATATGTGCAAATTAATATATTTCAGGATGCTCGGGGGAGACGATAGATGTTCATCTTTGGTTGGGAGGGCAATGATTATGCACGTGGTTAAACGAGCCTAAAACTAACAGGAACAAGAGCAAAATATATAAAACATGATATAATCTACTTTATTATTTTGTAAAGAGAGTTCTAATATATAACATGTATTGCGTGGTGTTTTTGTGTTCCTAAAGGTGGATGGAGATATTACAACAAGGGTGTCCTAGCCCAACCCTAGGTCCATGAGCATAACCCTGTCCCCCTTGACCTCATGCTTCATGAGGTTGGCGTACCTAGTGGGCATTCACTATTCCCCCCTATTGTAACTTCCTCCGCCTATGTGGATCATTTCTTACAAGATAGTGCCTTTGTATGATGTGACTTGTGCCCATTCCACCGCAGGCATTACCTTATCTTGTGAGGTAATGATCTTAAATTCATTTGGTATGGATTTTATTTATATCATTTACTTATTATAGTAATTATGACAGATTTATGAATATGCTTAAATTTACAAATATATGAAAAATACACCAAGTCTGGTGTCAATATTTACTCATTTCTCTCTCTCTCTCTCTCTCTCTATATATATATATAGATATTTTACAGAAATTATTCTATATCTGAAAACATTAAAATATATAAATAAGTGTATAGCCGGTGTTCAGAATATAATACACCGTTCCTATATTTCTTGTAATTGTATTGGCAGCAAATAAAATAGAATTTTTTAACTGTACATACGTATGGGTTTATTTGTCTTACCTGTTAGTACTTTCTTCCGTGGTTTACCGATTCCAGAACTATCGCTGTTATTAATCCCTTGTATATTTCCCTTTTGATGTCCTGTTCTTATTCTCTTATTTATATTACTGAGCATCCAGTCACCCGTTCTTTGATGATCTTACTTAGAGTCTTAGTTTTCAGACTTCCCAATAGACAGCTCTATACACGGATATAGATGTGTGATATTGTTATCGGGAATACTCCTGGTCCAGGGTCTGAGGTATTGAACTATAGCTCCCTATCTTAGCAAAACTTCATTCTAATACACTGGAATTGTTTTATATTCATATCGCTGGATGTTATGATTTGGAAATTCTGATTGTGGGTGAATTCTCCTTATTGCCATCACTGTTGGTTCATGTAATCGTTTTTTTTTTCTTCATCTATGCTTTGCTGAAACTGTCCACCTCATCTGCATTTTATTTGAAACTTTTATATCTATCCCGACCATTCTCCTCCTCCAACCACCGTTATTCTCTTCACAATATATTGGTGCGGGGAAGTGAGGAGAGGCGACTCTCTTGAGCGTCGTGAATACTCACTAAGTTGCTGCTGATTATATTTATTAATAATTTTGTATTGTTTATTATTTATTTAGTATTTTATTAATAATTTTTTTTTGATCTATAACAGTTGATATTATTGATATTCAAACATCATTTACATATAAAACCCTTGTTGGAAATATCAGTCCTCCCTTACAATTCCTTACCCACCCTATATTTTTCTTCGAATTCTACTACTAAGAAGCAGTCCATAACATAGGACTTTACATTCATATTCTTTACCTTAACTATATAGCTGAGGTTATAATCCATCAGCCCACCCAAATCGACACTACCTCAGTCCTGCTCCGTTCGCATGGCACGTTTCACCTCGTTCCTTCTGCCCGCTATCTCTGCTTTAGTCACCAGCCTTCTTACCCTGAGTGCTTCAAAAAAATTTTCCTTTCTTCCCCACAAGACCTCTTTGCCCTATCAATTCATCATTTATCGCACCAAAATTCAAAATTTCAATTTTTTTTTGCTTCATGGGCTATTTTGGTCATTCCTTTGTTACTTTGTTTCCTCCTCGCTGGCCTCTTTTCATCCTCGGCACCTCAACATAGATTTCCCTGTGCCTTTCTTCCATTTAGACCCTAGCCCACTCCACTTCAGCTTTCAGTCGCTGCCATTTAGCGCCGATATCCGCTTGATAAACCGCCTTGTTGACCTTTCCCCACCATCTCATAAACAACACCCGCCCATAAATTCTGCCCTCGTTTTCATCCTCAAAACATTCTTCATAATCAAAACCCAGACCTGGTTCAGCCCATTTTAAGATGGAGTCCAGGGCCAACAACAGTTCATTATCAAATATGGTCTCCATCCACCGTTTCACCTCCCTTTCACTCTCTCCTAATTATAATGCCCATGCAATGATCATGGAGATCACATACACATTAGCCCTTCGCTTCAGTTTCCTGTCTTGGAATTGGCTTCCCAAGACCTCAATTGCAGCCATTGCAATGCTGTCCTCCAAATTGAGCAGGTCCAACATCCTTTCCTTGCTCACGGGTCCCTTAAAGGCTTTCTGCTGCTTCTTTGTGTCGACAGTAAAGGTAGCCACCATTATTCTGTGTCTCTTTTCCTATCTTTTTACTCGGCTCTATTTGATTCAAGTGAGCCTTGTTTAAACATTCCCATTGAATGTGGATATATATCGCTAAGCGTGCCACTCTTCTCGCTGAGATTACCTATCACTTCACCACCATTCGTTTCCTGCCATTTTCATCATTCCTAAATTTGGCGTCGCTGATTTGTATCCTTCCACAAGTTACATTAATTGTTCTTTAAGAGCTGTCACATCTTAACCATTCAACACGATATCCGTAGATATCCCCAATCTTGCTGACATCGCCCATATTTACGATGTCCTTTATATTATTACAAACCAAAATGACTATAATTTGAAAGCTTTTTTTTTTGCCATTTTAAATTTTAAATGAAAAGAGCCCGCAACATTCCTAAGAAAGCCATTTGAATAAAGCCTGATGTTTAAAGTTAAAACTGCAACTTCAAAACTGAAAAATCATCAAAATGAACCTCATTTATAGTTGCTAAAGAGGTGGCCCATTTTGACAAAATATTTGCCTCCTTATTCCCCTCTCGCCTAACATGGCTGATTTTAAAATCTTGAAAGGACTGGAGCAAGTGGTTGATTTCTGTCACTATACTTGTCAAGTGCCATGCATTGACAGTTCCATTTTTAATGGCATTCACAATCACCTGTGAGTCACCTTCCACATCTAATTTCTCCACCTTTAATTTCAGGCCTATTTGGATGGCAAGTAGAGCTGCCCTAACCTTTGCCATAGTATTTGTCCCATCATGCAGTTTTTGAGCAGCAATGGCAATAGTTTCCCCATTCCAGTCTCTTGCAATGACCCCGACACCTGAAGGGCCTGGGTTTCCCTTAGACCATCAAAATTAATTTTAATCTAGTCTCTCTCAGGCTTAACCCATTCTGCCACCTTCTCCACATAGCTTGCTTTCTTAGGCCCCTTTAAATTACCAGATTGGATTTTTCAGACAGGGCCATTTAGCATGTAGCCTCCTGTCACTAAATGAGTAGGCCAAAGCACCTTTCTAATTGAACAATGCAATGTTCATAACTTCCTCAATTGATGCTTTGATTCTGCTTTTAACTCTCTCCAAAGATTCCTTTTTCCCCTGAAAAATTTGCCTATTCCTCTCCTTCCATAGTTCCCATATTATGATAGATGGACAAATATTCCATAACGGAGACATGACCGATGATTTAACTGGCATGGGCCAACACTCAAACATCCTTGCTAAAGAATTAGGCATAGGGCCAATCCACTGCACTTTGGACTTGATCATCTGCCAACATTCATTTGCAAAAGGGCATTGTATCAAAAGATGATCCACTTCTTCATTGGCTGAATTGCATAACACACACTTAGTTGGCCCACAGTAGCCAAACCTTTTCCTCCTTTCAGCAGTTAGTATTCTTCCGTGCACTGCTAACCATGCAAATGCACCGACCTTAGGGAGGCATTGTTTATCCCAACATAGTTTAACTGGCCAACCCCTGATGTCCTCTCCAAATTCTAAAGTCTTATAGCCCAATTTTACCGAATAAGCACCATTAGTTGCAGCACACCAAATTAAACTGTCCGCTGTCTCAGTTTTCCTCACATTTCTAGATTTGAATATAGCCTCCATAAGTGCCTTTTGTTACTCCGGTAAACTAGAAGCCTTCAAGTTTCTCCAAGACCAAAGGGGCCCTAAAGGAGTATCTTTTACCTCCATGTAATCTGAAACCTTCTCACCCCATTGTTCAGTTAGAGATCTGCATGCCTCCTCATACCTCTCATCATTTTTCAATGGTTCATATCCATTCCATGAGTCCTTCCAGAAAGAAGCACTATTACCATCCCCAATTTGCCAAGAAATGTGGTCCGTTATAATACTTCTACATTCCACAATAAAATTCTTGATTGCTGATCCTTTTGGGGGATTTCTGACAGTTAAAATTCTACCATTAACATTTGAGTCCAAATATTTTGCCTTCAAAATCTTTACCCACAATCTTTGAGGATCCTTATATATATTCCAGACAAGCTTGGCACCAGGAGCTAAATTCGTTCTTTTCCAATTTTTCAGCCCAGCTCCACCTTTGAGTTTATTGTTGCAGATTTTGCCCCATGATAACAGTGGCCACTTCTCTTCCTCACAATTACCAATCCATTTTTTTTTTCATTCGTTTTTCAATTAAGCTCAGAACCTTGCTTGGGATCCTAAGACAACTCATAGAATAGATGGGAATAGCAAAGATGACCATTTGCAAAAGAAGAATGCGTCCAGCTGAAGTTAACCACTTACTTTTCCTTCCATCCATTCTCTTAATGCAGCTGTCCATTAGGTCTTTCCATAAGTTTGGCTTGCATAACTTTGTGAAGAGTGGCACGCCCAAGTATTTTCCAGGTAGCTTACCCTGTTTTATTGCCATAATGTTGCATAGCTGCCTTTGGAGATTAACATTTGTGTTAAAAAAATAAATTTCAGATTTACTCCAGTTGACACACTAACCCGATGCAACACTGAAACTATCTAAAGTTGATTTAATAACCCTGGCTCCCTTGCATTAGCATCCCCCATTAAGTAATTATCATCTACAAATTGGAGGTGAGTAGTAGGTTCCAGCCCCTCAGCTATAGAAATACCTTTCCATGTGTTAGTACTTACTTTATGCTATGTTAGTACTTACTGGGTCGGCCGATGATCCATAGTTTACTGATGCATAGACATTATACAAGAAATGCAAATAACATAAGATAGATTAGAGAATACCAAAGCTTCCATTAATCATTCGTAGCTTGAGTACATCCACAATAGTCACCATGATCCTCCCTTTGAAGAGAAAGTACATTGCTTATATAAAACCGAAGGGGTGTGACCAAACATCGCCACCCATTCCCAACCGTCGTCCGGTAGTAACTAAGTACCGTCGGAACACACATAATATAACTAACACCTAACACAACATAAAGTAAACTCTACGGCTAACATCATCCCCCCCTAACGAAAAGTCGTCTCCGGACGACAACAAAAATGTCTGGGACAGAAACAAGATAGGAATGATGAACCACTACATACAAGAACCAAAACATGCTGCTCAGTCTCAGCCTCTACCAAGTGCTGCAAATCTGGTTCTCAAATGATACTGCCTCCGTAGCCAATCTGTCCTCAATAGCCATGCTGCCTTCTCCACATCCAACTACTGGGTACATTGAGCCAAATCTTGCTCTATTGCCTCCAACCTGGTGGTCAACTCCTCCCGACCTCTCTGGGCATCCACCACGGCAGCCTCATGTCCAGCCGAGACATACTCTGAGTGCCTCAAAGCGTAGTACCCTTCTACCTCTCTCGCCACCACTGGCGTGTAGACAATCCATGCCTGCAGCATCTCTGGGTCTCATCTGCTCGACTCTGTGTGTTCACAACCTCCAAATCCGTCTCCCTACCTCCAAATCCGTCTCCCTCGGCGGCTTATGGCTTCCCCTCCAATGCTTAGCTTCAGACTTCTTTCTCATTGTGCAGAACAAACCCAACGCTTACCTTGACTGCACTGGTGCCCCAAACTCAAGGTTGTAGTATGCTTCAAAAATAAAAAAGGGGTCTGGGGGCACACCGTTTTCGTGGCACACCGTTTTTGTGATTTTCGTCCCATGCCCTCTCTCCTCTGCCAACTGCGTTATGGTGCCTGTGCAAATGGCCAATAACTATGTTTTCTTCACTACCTGCTTATGTCCTTCCCTTCGGTGCCATATGCTATTCACTGTTCTTTATTTGTTGTCGTTTTTTTTTCACTTGTTTCGTTGTCGATAAAGCTTTTTGCAGTAAAAAATCAGTTATACTCGGCTTAAAAACAGTTACTCAGCGCGCGGCCTCCAATGGGCTTCCTTGGCGAATAACTCCTGGCTGTACGTACGGCCTTCACAACCCTTTCCTCCACTACACCTTCCTTCTGTACGGGTTCAGAGTCTGTCCTCTTTTGTGTAGTGACTTTCTTCTACGTAGAGGGCACGAGCCTGTTTTTATTTCTTCTTAATGGGATGCCGCGGCTTGCATTTCTTTTCCTTCCACTTTATGTATGCCGTGGGTTGGCTTTGTAACCCACAGGCACCACTTAGTGGTCCACCCGGGCCTCCACCTGTTGTGGTTCCACCGTACGTGGTCCCTCCCGGGCTTTCGCCCAGGGTGGCTCCACCGTACGGTGTGACCACCGTACGTGGTCCCACCCAGGCTTCCGCCCGCGGCGGCTCCACCATACGGTGTGACGACCATACGTGGTCCCACTTGGGCATCTGCCCGCGGTGGTTCCATCGTACGGTGTGACCACCGTACGTGGTCCCACCACGTGGTGCCCTACGATGGTTTTTTTTTAAATTTTTATTATATAGATTTGTTTGTTGTCTGTACGACTGTACGACATCAGGCCGTACGGTATCGTACGAACTTTAAAAAAAAAAAACAAAAAACAAAAACAATTTATCATAAAAATGCCTTACCGACTGGCCGGGTTTGCCGGTGGGTCATCGCTTTGTCGCCGCTCGTGATAGGGCTTCTATTTGGACCCATTTATTGTGTCGGGGACTTCGTTGCCATCGAGCGTCCATAATTTAATTACCCCGTTGTCACCAACTTGCCTCACTCAGTACGACCCGAACCACTTAACCTTAAACTTACCAGGCTTAATCTCATTCTTACCATTATATTTTAATACTAGTTGGCCCGGTGTGAACTAAACGCGTTTGTCATGCCAAGCCTTCCGCCGCAGTTGTGCCCCCTTCGCCGCCCACTGTGCCATCATGTGACACTCATCTAGCTTGTTAAGGTTGTACAGTCTTTACCTGAGGCTTTCCATATCTCCGAGTCTATTCCCAATGGCTATCCTCAGACTTGGTACCATAAATTCAACAGGAACAACGGTCTCTCGCCTGTAAACTAGAAGGAGAATAAAGATTTTGAAGGCTGCGGCCTTCCACTCAGGATTCCAATCGTTGCCGACAAGAATGATCTTAGGTTCCTCATCCTTGCCCAGATTCTTTGGTTTGATAGACAACTCCATATACTCTTCGATTACTTTCGCATCCCCTTCCTGTATTCACCATACTCCAGGGGAAATGTTTCTGGCTCTTCCTCAATACTTAGTACATTGCATGCTGGTCGGAAGAGTTCGTTGTCCTCTATTTGCCAGTGGAAGAGACCATTCATGGAGTCGGCGTCATCTCCCGAACACTCTTCCAATCCTAAGACGCCTTCTTCGTTAGGTTCCATACAACTCCTTCCTTCATCCCTTCGGCCGTTCCCACCGTCAGATTCTGAGTCTGAAGAAGAGGCTATCTCTTCGCTCACCATCTGGGTGCAAAGGTCGATGGTGAACTTCGTCTCCCCATTCTCCATTGAGAGGGTGCTTTTCTTCCAATTGTGGTTTACCTTCGTCGTGACCAGCCACCCTTAACCTAGAATGACATTGTAACCCTTCTTTTTCAAAGGTATCACCACAAAATCTAGTACAAATGGTTGCGAGCCAATGGTGATCCGTTGTGCCATCAACGTTCCGAGGGGTTTGATACCCTGCTGATCAGTGCCCAATAAGTTGAAGGTTGGGGGCCACAATGTTGGCTTGCCCAATTTCTTCCATGTCTCCTTCGGCAGGACGTTCACTCCTGACCCTCCGTCCACTATAGTGTCTGTCAGGATGGTGCCAAGAATGCCCATCTCGATGACTGCCGAGTACCTACCGTTGTTTACAGCAAGTATCATTGGGTCAATTGCAGACTCTCCGGGGATGTACGTACGTGTGGTATTTGGCTGCGTGGCTAAGTTCTTCAACAACGTCGTTCCCAAGTGAGGCATGGGGTGAAGGAGATCGTGGAGTTTCACTGGTACCTCTACATGTAGAAGTTGTCTCAGAATGTTTTGTTCTGCCTCCCTCCGGCCCGAGGTGGTGGCCCTCTCCCATGTTTCTTTTTGTGTCTTTATCGCCTTATCTATTTCTTCCTTAGCGTCTCGTGCCCGTTGTTTTTCTGTTCGAGGGTCTGTTGTGGCTGGCTTTGCTTGCCCTCGGGTGACGGTCAGTACTATACTCGTGCTTCCATCTATGTCTAGCTAATTAATGCTAGATTTCGGGCAGTTGGTAACCTCGTGGTTGCCAGGACCACACCAGCGGCATAGCTTCTGCGGGGTGCTGTCCTTGTCGCAATCCCTTGCAAAGTGGCCCCACTGATTGCAAGCTCGACACTGGATCATCGGGTAAACACCATACACCCTCCTGTCTTTTGCTTGAAATTAGTCTCCCCTGAGCTTCAGCCATTGATTATGAATAAGAAGGGTGAGAGAGGGTCACCTTGTCTTATCCCTCAGGAAGTGTCAAAGAAACCTTGCGGGCTTCCATTAATCAAGATGGATATTCTGGGGGTATTTATACAACTTGAAATCTATTTCAACCAGCTCTCACCAAACCCAAACCTTCTTCGCACATTTAATAAGAAAGACCTATTGACATGATCATAGGCCTTCTTGATGTCCAGTTTTATCGTCTCTGCTACCTTAGCATGCCTGACTGTATGGATGGCTTCATGTGCAATAATAATTCCTTCATAAATGGATTTGTTGGGGGCAAATCCACTTTGTTCAGGGGAGATAATCTGTTCAAGCAATGGTTTCAATCTGTTAGCTATTACTTTTGCAATTACTTAATAAGTGGTGTTACACAGAGCTATGGGTCGGAAGTCATCAAAAGATTGACTTTCTACCTTCTTCGGGATAAGAGATAAATGTGTTATTGAAGTCCTTCAATATAAAGCCACCTTTTCTAGACTCTTCAACCACCTCCCACAAGTCTTCACCCAATATATCCCAAGTTTTTTGGAAGAATAGTGCTGGAAAACCATCTGGTCCCGAAGCCTTAATACCCCTCTTTCCTTTCAAAGCTATCCATACTTCCTCCTTTGTGACTAATTCCATTAGTCTATCATTGTGGGCCTCTGAAATTTTACTTGGGATTATATTTAGGAGATCCTCTGACCCCCTTAACTCCCCTGTATTGTTGACAAAAATTTGCTAGAAATAGGAAACAACCTCTTGATTAATTTTGAGAGTATCTGTGATTAAATCCCCTTAGTGCTGTTTTGATAGAGAAGATCCTATTCCTAGCCCTTTATTATTTTAACAAATTTATGAAAAAATTTGGTGTTGTGGTCCCCTTCTTTGAGCCAAGTTTCTCTAGATTTTTGCTTCCAAAAAGTCTCTTCCCTAGCCAAAATTTCCTTATAATTTCGATGAAGCTCTTGCTCTTGCTCATAGGATGACTCATCCATTCCCTCAGCAATGATTTTGTCATTTAAAACAGCTAAATTGTTTTCCACATTTAGTTTTTCAACAAAGATATTTTTGAAGGAATCTCTGTTCCAAATTTTCATTTGGTCTTTAATGAATTACAATTGTTTGAAAAAGATAAAGGATTTGTTACCTTTCCAAACCGGGGCATTGAACCACCACTCAGCAACTTTAGGCAAGAAAGTTGCATCCCGAAGCCACATTGATACGAACTTGAAGGGTCACCTTTCAGGGGTAGTGTCTTCCTGAATGTTGTAGCATATGGGAAAATGGTCGGACCCTGTGATGGGGAGAATGTCCGCACTGCACAACCAGTTGCTTTGATCCCACTGTCCTGCTTGTAGGAATCTATCTAATCTTTCAGCATTATTCAGAAAACCCTTCCTTCTATTAGTCCAGGTGTAGTCTCCCATTCTAAAGTCTAAATCAATCAGTCCATTGCTCAAAAAAAATTCAGAGAAATCTCTTTGACTGATTCCAGACCAGCCTCTACCCCCTTTTTTCTCAGCAGGACTTAAAATAGCATTAAAATCCCCACCTAACAAGAATAACTCATCCTTCTTTGATGCCAGAAGGTCAGAGATAACTCTCCACACCTCCCTTTTCTCTGAAGTGTTGTTCGGTCCATATATATTGATGACATAAAACTTGGAAAGAAGTTGTTTGGAACAAACTTCCATCCACTGCCAATTACTAGTCTGATTTATGAGTCTAATATCTACAACACTTTTGTCCCTTAACACACAAAGCCCTCCTGAGGCTCCCCTTGCATCTGAAAAAAACACCTTCCCATTTACTAAAATGTTTCCTAAAGAACTCCCTATCAGTTTCTTTAACCTTCGTTTCTTGCATAAGCACAATGTCTGCTCTCGCCTGATCAAGACCTCTCTTGATTAGGCGGATTTTGTCAATGGCATTGCAGCCCCTGACATTCCACGAGAGGAGCCTCATTGTTGCCGGGAAATGAAATAGCCCTTTCCTGATCTCAACAATTTGGATTGGTCTGCTGCAACCATGCCATTGCTAATTTCTCCTTAGTTGAACGAGCCCCTCTCCTCCCCTTTTCTCCCAACTTTGGTTTGCTTAACCTTGACTCTGATTGTTCTACACCTCTTGGCTCCATTATATTGGGAGTTGCAAAAACACCCATTTCATCTTCCTCCCATTCATCAATTTGCGAGCTGTAAATAGAATCAGATTCCAGTGGATCCCCACCACTGTCCCTTGCCTCCTCAAATGACCCTTCTAGGTTGCGTATTGGTGAGATTGTGTCATCACTTGCTTTATTTGTTTCACCACTCCATCCATCCGGCTGACTTAGTTTTGATTCTTGTCTGTAACTCAGTTCCTCCTCTTGGGGATTTGCTCCCCTATTCTCATTTTGATGGTGCTTGTCATCTAGTCTCATTTCCCGTGAGGGATATTTGCCAGGGATAACTTCACTACCTCCAGGTTTGTGAGCTGGGCTCATTTCTTTCACAACGCACTGTTGCAAGTCCTTAGCCTCCAATGCTTGGGCATTTTCTTGGATTTTATGTAGCTCTACATCTTGTTGAACCTCAGTGCCCACCTTTATATATCTGTTTTGAGAGAAACCAAATTGACTCTCACACACCCTTTGAGTGGAAATTACCTCTAGTTGTCCCTCCTTCCATAGATGTGATTCCTTCCAAAAATTTCTGTCAATCCTCCTTTTGCGTCCTTACTCCCTGCTTGCCATACAACTTTTTCCTCTCCCGATTGCTTAAAGGCCTCTATTTCCATTCTTGGGTTGAGAGTGGGGTCATCATTTTCCGTCATTCTTAATAGATTATTTGCCAATCTTTTTTCCTCCGTATCTTTCCCATTGTCCTTGCAGTCATCTTGATTCATCAACCCTTCGCCTTGTAACTCTTCAGCTACCAGGGGTTGCCACCATTCCCCACTTTCAACATGAATAATGATGTGTGATGGCAGAGCATAGCAGGTTTGGCGCCATACAAGTATTTTTGGTGTTACAACAAAGCTCTTCTCATTGATAACTTCCACATATTTGACAAATTTTCCCAAAGCTTCCCCTATGATTTTCAGTGTTTCCTCGTCCCAGTATTCTTGTGGTAGGTTTTCTAATTTAAATCAAACAAGGGTTTCACTCACCACTTCCTTTTCTAGATTGAAATTTGCTAACCAACTTTTTAAGTATATGCCATTGCCATCAAGCATATAAGGGCCATTCCCTAATATCCATTCTTTATCCTCCTTAGTGGATCATATAATCATGTAGAAGCCGTTAGACATAGTTTTTAAAGAGATAAAGGAGGATTTCCATTGTTGCTGCTACCATTGTTTAACTTTAGTGTATGATGGCCACGACCCAAACCATTTGAGAAACAAAGCCTTTTCCTCTAGCAATGCTCTGTTCTCAATCCATTGAGGGGTTTTCAGTCTGACTGTAGCATAAGAAGTAGCAATATGGATATTTTCATTGACCTTCATATAGTTGTCTGTCGCCTAACCCTGTGCTTTGTTCGGTTCTTCGCTCTCCATGGGTTTCCTCCTCCAAAACTTCCTTTCAATGCTTTGAAACTTGAAACCATTATCTATGGATGACAACCCAGTTTTCCCAACATTCCCTCCATTTCTGTACTCCCATCTTCCATTCCTTTAGATCCCAAACCAACCATTACTCCTTGTCCTGTGTTCATTTCGTTCTCTAAGGAAAGTGCTGTAAGATTCCTGCCCCCTTCGGTTGAAGGGCTATCGTCTGTGTTGGAAGCCTCCATTTCGAAATCGCTCCTACTTGCTGTGCCCTCCATTTCGAAATCGCTCCTGCTTGCTGTGACCTCCATTTCATGCCCAAGGCAGCCCAGTCGACCGTTGTAGTCGCTCCATTCTATAACTCCCGGTTCACCAAAATTTAAGCTAGGGATGTACTCCCTAGGTGAAATGAAAATGCCCCACTCCACATCCCGCAGGTAAATCAAGATACAAGATCTTGGGGGCCTCTCAATAGTTGACGCAATAGAGATTAACCCTGCGAGGTTTGAACCTTGGTTGTAGGCATTACAGGCCAAAAGCCCCACTATTTCACCAAAGGGTCACCCCCTTAAAATTTAAGCTAGGAATGTACTCCCTAGGCGGAAAGCAAATGCCCCACTCGACATCCCGCGGATAAATCAAGATACAAGATCTTGAGGGCCTCTCAATTGTTGACGCAGTAGAGATTAACCCTGCGAGGTTTGAACCTTGGTTGTAGGCACTACAGGCAAGAAGCCCCACCATTTCACCAAAGGGTCGCCCCATATTTTATTAATAATTGTTATAATAATGAATTAATAAGATATTAATAAAATATTATTATTATATATTATCGATAAATAATAGATTATATTGTTATCTATTATGTATTATTATCTATTATCAAATCTTTTCATGTTAAAGTCTTAATTGAAACTTCTTATTTGCTTGCCATTATTGCAATTTTGTCTTTCAGAGATTGCACAAAATTGGTGCGAGAGGATACATATATCGTGAAAAAGAGTTTCAAGCAAGGTGACATGACAACTTTCATGTTGAGTGTGTTTGTCATGGGAGCTACATCAATCCAATTGGAGAAGCAAGAAAGGCATTAGAGAAGTGTTGAAATGGATGGTTTGATTTGTTGTTTTCATATTTTATGCACTTTCATTTCAATAGCTTTAATGATAGATTAGGATGTTGTTTGTATGCTTTTAGGGTTTGATGGTTGTCTTAGTGTAATGTCCCTGGTTATTCTCCTTGTATAATTTCCTGCAAAACCGATGTTAGTACAAAATATTATTCAATATTTATATGACACTTATTCTATTCTAAGTTAGTAAGGGGAATTTGACCCTAGGAATTGCCTCTAGGTCGGGCTTCATAGAGTTCCCGATTCTCGGTTTGAGGGATATAAGAACCACTCTAAGCAATCGGGTTATCGACCGTCTTTTCATAGAGCACTGCTTCTAGGTTCTCTTGGAAACGGACACCGTTATTCAAGCCTACGCATATGCATATGACTGACTATCAGTATATATACTGCCTATATGAGATTATAATAATCTCGAGACTAGGGAAACTATAATAATTTCCTCTAACCCCCTTTAGATAGGAATCCATCTCTACTGAATATAGAATTCATTTTATATGGTAACCAAACCTGCCATTTTGGGCATATACCCTGAGACTAGGGAAACCATGACAATCTCCTCTAGCCCCCCTTTTCAGATAGGAATCCATCTCTAATGAATATAGAATTCATTTTATATAGTATACAAATCTTCCTTTTGGGCACATACCCTGAGACTAGGGAAACCATGACAATCCCATTTCTAATGAATACAATACTCAATTCTCTATGGTATCCAATAACATTATTTCTGGGATCCCATCTCTAATGAATTTAACATTCATTCTAAATGGTATCCGAAACCATTATTTAGAGCACATCAAATTATTCCATTGTTGGCTTATAAAATTAATATTAAGTTAAATCTAAATAGAACACTTAATTTTGTACAATAGATGTAAAGAACAATTTAACGATAAATTACATATATTTCATGAATCTTTACATTGCATATTTTATATATAATTGAATGTGTGTGTATATATATATATACACACACACACATACACACACATATATATGTGTGTGTGTATATATATATATATATATATAAACTTAACATTATTTTTTTTAATATAATTCTCATTATTATAATCACTTAGTAATTAATTCATATCATAATTCTCAATTGTATAACCTCAACATAGAATATACAAATAAATATATTCTCATGACTAATTACTATTTTTATGTTTCATAATATGAATTTATAAATTCCTAGTAATACAAATATATTTCATATTCACTATATATATTAAATAGTTCAAGTTTAATTCATTCTTATAAAGTCATAGTCACATACCTTCTCAATTGTATAACCTCAACATAGAATATACAAATACTTATGTATATATTTATTTATCTCATGACTAATTACTATTTTTATATTTCATAATATGAATTTTTAATTCCTAATAATACAAATATATTTCATATTCACTATATATATTAAAATAGTTCAAGTTTAATTTATTCTTATAAAGTCATAGTCACATACCTTTTATGAGAGGAAAAATCAATTATGGCTCATGAAAATATATTTGTACTTCCTATTTCGTCTCCTTGATTTCAGGTGGATAACTTCCTATTTCTTCTCCTTGATTTTCTCCTCCCTTTATTTATTTCTTTTTCTCCTTTTCTCCCCTATATAGGCTCCTTATAACATGGGTCACGTCCTTTAACAATGGTTTCCAACTCATTCGTCCCATTTGTTAATTAATAACAATTTATTATATATTATATTAGTAATATTGATAATGATATACTATTATTATTATATATAGAATGTTATACAATTTTATTGATATAATCATTTATTATTAATATTAAATATTATTTTATTAAATATGTTTTTTTTTGTATTAAATATAAGTAGATCACCAAAAAAAAGATATCAGTTACATCGAAATGTACAGAGTAAGAGGCCAAGCCTCACAACAAGAGTTCTACGGAGAACAAGTATCAATTGTTCCTATACATAGATATAAAGCAAAAAAGAGTAGTCTAGCAAGCTAATGTAAAATGTTTTCCTGGGTGTCAACCCAAGCAGTCCACTTCAGCTTTCCTTCCATCCATACAATGCTCTTCCGCTCCTGGATCTGGGCAAGCATAAAGATCTCCTTTCTTGGAGTTCTTGTTCTTGTTTTTCTTAACCTCTTGGTTAAGTTTCTTGAGCGTCTTTTCAAACATCTGCATGTCATCCATATTTTTTCTCCACTCATAGCCATCCTTCATCTCAAAGACGAAGAGGGTGGCATAACCAGTTGTCAGGAACCTCTCGAGCTTCTCCTTATCAATCAACATCGTAGTATGAACTTGCAAGAAATTTTTTAAATGTGTGAGTTTTCGAGAAAACTCAGTAAGAGCTCTGGGGTTATTTTGATACCTTTCTTCGTTTCTACACTTCCATATCTGCCATAAAACATTAGAGGAAAGAATATTCCAGAAAAGATTAGTATCTTTTTTGATCCCATCAATATGCCCAGTAACAATATCAAGAATAGTAAAATCCACAGGGTAAGTAATACCAAACATTTTCCAAACTTCCTTGGCAAAGATACAATCAAAGAAAATGTGCCTACTAGTTTCACGAAGCTTGCATACTTTACAATAGTCAACAACAACATTGTAATTTCTAATAGGTAACCTGTCAAGGAGCAGCAACCACTTAAAACATTTTATTTTAGGTTCAATAGAGCCCTTCCACAGAATGCTGAAGAATTTCTTCCACGAGCAGATGTCCAGGAAGGAGTACTAGAGAGAGTTGACATGGTCGATTATAGAATCATTATATCCAATGCTATTGTAGATGTTCTTTGCTTTAATTTTGGATAAAATGGTTCCATCCGGCCATTTACAATTCAGATATCTACGAGAGTCCACATGATAGGTGGTAGGAAGGTCTTTGGTGGCTTTTATGATCATATCATAAGTTTTTTTCTGGGAGGTCGGTACATCAAACTTATTCTTAAGGTCATCCCAGCTAATTAACCTGTCATGTTCAAAGAGATCAGTGAGCTGGGAGATGCCTTTATTATTCCAATGCCTAGCAGAGCAACCTTGGGAAAGGGCGAGGGGCTTGCTAGACAACTGCAAGTTCCACCAAATGGATCTTTCACCATATAGATGTTTATCATCATGGTAGGCCTTGTTAAGAATATATTTTCTGACTTGGTTCCAAGCTTTCCAAATGGATCTAAATACAACTGATCCATGAACAGGGATAGGAAAGTTTCCAAGAATCAGGTCACTAAAGGGCAGATTCTTCCAAGACTTTGCATTTTTTGGGAACCCCCTTTCTATGTTATGTCTAACAAGAATTTTCCATGGGGCATTACCATCCATAGAGTGAAAGATCCATTTGGCGGCAAGACTTTGCATTTTTTGGGAACCCCCTTTCTATGTTATGTCTAACAAGAATTTTCCATGGAGCATTACCATCCATAGAGTGAAACATTTGGCGGCAAGGGCTATCCCTTGGAGCTTAAGATCCTTCAATCCCAAACCCCCAAGGAGCTTATCAGAGTGGCACCAATTCCAATTAATAGCCTTTTTATTTCCTTTTCCATCAGACTAGAGAAAGTTCCTGACAACTTTTTGGATTTCCAGAATTTGGTAATTACTGAACATCCAAGCTGAGGAATAGTATATATTGTAGGAAGAAAGAATTTTTTGACAAACTTGTACTCTGCCAGCCAGGGATAGGGACCTGTTGTGCCACTTATCCAACTTCTTAGTGATTTTCTCTTTAACCTAAGATCACATATCCTTCAATGAGGGATCAACAGAAAAGGGAATGCCAAGATATCTCACAATTTTATGAGGACCTCCCCATTGGTAATCATAGTTATTAAACTTGTCAGGGGGCTGTTCATCTCATCCAAGACATAGATTTGGAGTGGGATATCCGAGCACCTGAGATAATACAAAAACAATTGAGTTTGTTTTGTAAGGCTTCAAAGTTATCAGCAGTAGCTTCAAAGAAAATAGCAGTATCATCAGCAAACTGGCAATTTATAAGCTCATCATCATTAGGGAGAATTATGCCATTAACAGCAGGGGAGATAGAGTTATCTCTGAGTAAGTAATGAAGGGCATTTGAAGCAATAACAAAGAGAGCAGGAGCCAAAGGGCATCCTTGCCTAATAGTTCTACCAAGAGGGAAGGATTTAGAGAGGGAGCCATTAACATCAACCTGAGCATAAGCATCCTTGAGCAGCATAATAACAAAGTTGCAGAACACATTCGGGAATAATAATATTAACATATTTAATAATAATGATAATAATATTAAAGATCATAATATTTTATTAAATATGATAATAATATTAACTTATTTAATATTAGTGATAATAATATTTTGTTCCTTTCTCACTATTAGAAACATATATTATTATATATGTTATTAAAATTATAATATCTATAATATATATATTCATTATTATTTCAATTGATTATTATTATAACAAGTATTTTATTAATGATAATAATATTTCTAATATTATTAGTATTTAATTAATTTAAAATGTCAACATTGTTTATTAATAAATAATTTGAATTTCCCAACAAGGATGAGGGTAACAACGATAACAATTATTTTAGAATATTGATAATGATTAGTGACGGTTTCTTATATCGTGTTTGTTTCTTTTAATAATAAGTTTAAATCTTTAATTAAAAATTTAAAACTTATTTAATCTTATATCGTCTTTATTTGTATTCTTATTAGTTTAATATTTTAATATTATTATTTATTAAATTCTTTATTTGAAAGGGGATATCATACTTAGCATGCATTATTTCCCCAATTTCCTGTCTTACATTATCAAGCACCCATTGTTTAAAATTATTCACATCTCTCTGAAAGAATATCATTTAGGGAAAGACAGTCTGCAAGATTAAGGAGTTCTACAAACCCTGGCTGGTAAATGTCTTAACTTTGAGATCCAAATGGAGTCTCCTTATCAGAAAAGCTTCCAACATGAGAAACTATTGTTTTGAAAGGTGAGATCTTAAGTAAGGGAGATCTCTGTAGTTGCATTACCCAACATTATGATGCACAACTTTAAGCTAAGTATATGGTTTGCACAATTTTCATTTAAAGACTTGTAAAAACGTTTTCAAGAAGTTTCTGAAAATCTGACATCTGAGCATGGTTTTGCACAAGTTCCTCTTTAGAATGTATGGGCTCTTCTTGGACATTTTGTTGAAATTGTATTGTAGATCGTGAGCATCATAAAACCTACATGCTTGAATATCTTTACACTATTGAAATACCTTCAAATATTAAAAACAAGAAGTTTTGTCCATTGTTCTATAATTTTTTTTGGTATTTTTCCTTCGTTACCCTGAGTTTCCGATACAGGGACGGGGGGAGACATTTCCAGGGTGACGATATTTTTTCGCCAATTTTAGGGACGACTAGGGATAGCAAAGAGGACGTCTACATAAAATATAGGAACAAAATTAAAATATATAGCGAAGTTTAACATAGATAAAACATGCATATATACATTATAGAATATAGCATGTATATTTACATTATATAACCTTAACATATAACATTTGTTGCTGTTTGGTGGTGCTGGTTGTGCATGTTGCTGCTGGGTAATGTTGGGATGTGTTCTTTGATGTTTTGGGAAGGTGTTGGATGAATTTTGTAGCTTTTTTGACTTGCAAACAGCTGAATATCCAACCTGCAGTCAAGTTTGATCTTTGCACAGTGGTTTCCAGACTGGACATTGATCATTCCAGCCCTTGTTTCCAAGTAGTTCATTGTTTCTTTCTGATTGGAGGACATTTTGATAGTATTCTATTACTATTATGACCTACAAACATTTTTTTATGCATTACCATGTTCTGGGTGTTTGTGAAATTGATTGTCATGCTGTTGTTCATATTTCTTAGTGCATTTGGCTATGATTCAGACCTGTGTACCCTTCATATCAGTGAAAAGTCCAATGTTGCAGACCTGCAACCACTTTTTTACACACTACCATGTTCTGAGTGTTTGTGAAATTTATTACCAGACTGCTGTTGATTATTTTAGATTTCTAAGTATAGCAGCAAAAATCATTTGGGGAAAACATCTGCTAAGCAAAATTATAAGATTTTTTGAAAAATTCAGGAAAAATCAGGAAAATTTTGGATTTTCAAAAAAATGTAAAACGTTGTAGAAAAAGAGACAAAAACTATTTTTAAAAAAAACTTAAGGGCATTTCCATAGCTTAAAGATTTATGGAGCAAATCAAATAGTGTTCCAACACATGAATTATAGAAAATAGATTTTGTTGTTTATATTCATATCGCTGATTACATAGGCAAATGTTCAGCTAACTTTTTAAAAGGGCAGCCAGCAAATAGCTAGACGTCTAAGTCTGAGATCAAAACTTAGCTAAGTCTATGAGGTAACTGAGATTAAAATGAATTGTAGAAACTAGATTTTGTCGTTTATAATCCATATTGCTGATTACATAGGCAAATATTCAGTTAACTTTTTAAGAAGGCAGTCAGCAAATAGTTAGACGTCTAAGTCTGATATCAAATATCAGCCAAGTCTACGAAGTAACTGAGATCAAAATGAATTGTAGAAAATAGATTTTGCCATTTATATTCATATTGCTGATTGTATAGGCAAATATTCATTAAACTTCTTAATAGGGCAGTCACCAAATAGTTGTCTTAGTCTGAGATCAAATACTAGCTAAAGTCTATGAAGTAACTGAGATCAAAATTTATCAGACTTATGAGGGCAGGCACCAAATATTTGTTTAAGTCCGAGATCAAATATTAGCTAAGTCTATGAAGTAATTGAGATCAAAATTTATCAGACACAATCTAGCTATAGTTAGGAATTTAGTAAAAGTGGAAGTCAGTTTGAAGTGATCCAAGACTTCAATTGCATTTGAGGCAAGGGGTTTTGTAGGGGTAGTTCAATATTTGTGAAAGCTTATCAAATCATATTCCATAATTGCAATGCTTTATATTCCATAATGTCAATTATTAAGTCCTTTATATTGAATTCAAGAAAAGACATTTGCTTAGTTAAAATAAAAGATTAGCAAGCCACAAGTTTTGGCAATACCTAGCTTGCAACTACTGTTTTAGGTGGAGACAAATGTTAATAATAAAATTAAATATAAATTTAAAATCATATATATATATATTAAAAATGAAATATATTAATTATATGTTAAAAATTAAATACATTCATTATAAATTTTACATTATTTTCAGCAAAGTTGCAAGACTCTCACTTGGCTAAAACTCGCCAAGGCCTGAAAAAAAAAATGGGGAAAAACTCGGCAACTTAAAAAACAGCTTAATTTTAATTAGAAATGCATTTTTTTTTGCAAAATTCAATGAGAAGATGCATCCAATGAGTTAATTAATAAGAACACAAAAGAAACAAGTTGAGTTTAGATACGGATAAACGTAAAGTGGGTACAAAATTGCATTCTCATGCAAAATGCTGATGGCTAGAAGCCTAGAAGCAAAATAGTACTAAATAGTTTGAGTTTCTGTAAAACTAGAAGTAAATACAAATTAAAATTAAATCTTCCTCTTCCCAGCTCTACTAGCAAATGTGGGAGAGGCACTAGAGGGTCTAGTCCTAGTAGTAGAAATAGAACCCAACATTGGGGGTCCGTGTGATTGTGTCTCCTCGCTCAGTATCTCTGATGATGCGTGTGGCTCGCCCTCCATCCTGGATGTAGCTCTTCGCACTGGCAATGACTCCTCATCTGACTCCTCCTCAATGTCATCCAATGTGAAACCAAATCCACCCCCCTCCTCCATAGCCTGCCTCTCTAAATCTGCAATGTCATCCTCTGTAAACAATGGAGGCTGCTCCTGTGCCGTCCAATCACTGTAAGGATCTATATCGTCCAAATCAATTGGACCAACTGGTGCTTCTTTTGCCTTTCTTATGCGCAACTTAACATTAT
>MU226523.1:3355565-3366561 GCA_018584345.1 Thuja plicata | reverse complement strand
GGCCTCTAATGATGGCTGTGCTCCAGGTGTGTTCCTGGGCACAAAATAATTGCCTATCCCTGATGCTGATGGTGTTGAAGAAGAATGCACTCTACTAGAGGAAGCAAAAGCAGTAAAAGAGGAGGCACCCTGTTTGCGGATGCGCGGGGCACGAAAAGAGCCTACTATGTTCTCAAGTGTTGCTTCTTCTTCCATGTCAATAGTAGCACCTTGAGTTTCAACTATGGCTGCCCTCACAGCTAATCTTTCCCTCTCCCTATGCAATTTTTTCTCTTCCTCGGCTGCAAGTATAAAATTGACAAATCTTTTTATCTCTTCCGTATTTTTCTCACATGGATTAGCCTCATGCTTCCTAATGCCTGCAAGGTGGTATTTGAGGCGGTTTATGCCTCTAGAAATTACTCTCACACTTTATGCAAATCACCTTCTCAGGCTCATCTGGTGCTTCATAGGCATACCTCCATGTTTTATCTCTAGCATTTTTAGGCCGGGTGCCTATATATCCAGAAGGGCATGGTGTAAGTGGCCACACTTCCTGTGAACTTGCCATGTTGATTTAGTGGTTAACGCTTAACTGCTGCCCTACACATACAAAATAAAAACACAAAATAAATATTTTTGTTAAACAATTAAAATTTAAATTATTAAACAAAGTTTGGAAACTATCTAAATTAGTTTCAACTTCAAAACTTTCAATATTTTTAGTCTTTTAGAGTAGAGTCTACACATCATTCAAATTTCAAACTTTCAAAATTTAAAAAAAGCTAAGGTTTTTAAAAATAGTGATAAGTAGTGATAGATTCAACAAAACATGTAAAAATTAGTGTTCAATCTTCTTCTAATAATACAAAATCATTTCTAACTACTTAGTAATGATTTTGTATTCATTTAGAAACAACATAAAAAGAATATAATGTTTTTAAAAAATAAAAAAATGAATTCAGAAAACCTACCTGTGAATGTGATTTTTCTTGAAAAATCGGTTGAAATCCACCTTCAATCTGCTCAAATCCGCCTCCAATATGATTCAATCACCTAGCAAGGGCTCAAAGAGCAAAAACTTCTCACTCTCACCCAAGAACAATAGTAACAAACACAAAATGAAAAAAAAAGACGTTTGCTGCCTTTAGCAGCGCCCAGAAAATGTGGGCGAGTTTTACTGAAAAACTCGCCGATTACTCGGTGAGTTTTTCAGTAAAACTCGGCGATTGCTGAGTTGCGAGTTTTTCCGAGTTTAACTCACGAGCTTCAAAAACTCGTCGAGTGCTGAAACTATGATTTTCAGTGTTACCCCAAGTTTCTGGGGCAGGGACGACAGGGGATGGGGGGACAAATTTGTGAGAGGACAATTATTGTTTGCCAATTTTGGGGACAGCTATATAAAATACAAAGAAAATTTAAAATGTATAGGAAATTTGCATATATACATTATATTCAAATGAAAACATGGCTAAAGCATGACATTTATACTTTATAGAACCTTAAGTTTTACATACAACATTTCAATACTCAACTCGTATTCGAACTTTTCAATGCTCAATATGCATTCATAATTTGGAATTCATTGTCAATATGCATTCATAATAAAATAACGTACAAAATGCCCAAAAGCTACATTGCTGCCATATAGTTTTATGTTCAATTACCATATGAAAATTAAAATGCAAAAAAACAAAACAAAAAAACAAAGTATATTGTTGCTCCTAATCAACATCTCCCAACATTGCATCAAAATTAGAGTCCTTTGAGTAACTGCCACTGTCATACTCCACCTCATCCAGTAGAATCCCAACCAATCTCACTGGTGTCTCCTCATCAACCTGGGCCACATTTGTAGGATCAACATCCCATCATAAAGCTGGAGTCTGCCGATACATTTGAATCTGACGATCCTGAAGTTAAAGAGAACTATGCACGACCATTAGCTTTTCCGCTCGTCTAGAGGTAAGTCTATTCCTCTTGAGGTGTGGACAAAGCTATATGTAGATCAATTCCTTTCTGCAGTAGAAGAACTGACAACTTGTGCAAGGAGGCGAGTGGCAAGCACCTTCAATTGTGGTGTGTCCCTCCTATGCCATGTCCACCATCCAATATGGTCTCTCTAAGCTAATATAACTCTATCCAACCTTGCTCGAGCTGGAGTAGTATTGGGATGGGTGACCTCCCGGGAAGTCCCAGTGCTTCACCTCTGTGAGCATCACCTAAGATGCAATGAGTGCTAAGTGTTCCATTCATCTCTCGAGAGATGGGTTCTTGTGAACCACACTCATGAAATATGGGTCAATGAGTTTGACTACAATTGAATCTTGATAGCAATATCACAATTTGACTTGCTGTGGAAAATATCTCCTACTTATCAAACCTGACAATCCCACACCCCACTATCCCTTGAATTTTTTCTCCTTGGATCCCTAGGAGTAACATATTGGAGAAGAGTTTTTTTTGTTGTTGAAAGGACTCTTTGCATAAGTTTCCATGATATTTGAAGGGCACTTAAACAAGTTGGGTTGCTGTCCACCATTATCCTCAACGCTTACACCTCCATTTCCACCACCCACTTCCACTTCATTCTCCCTAATGCTACCACCCTCACTGCTGCTCATTTTCTTTGAGATTGAAGACTGAAAGAATGCCAAGAATAAAAATAAAAATTTCAGACATTTTAAGCTTCAACCTTTGAAAAAAAATTGAAGACAAAAGAATGGAAGGATGTAACTTACCTCTTTCAAGCTTCAAGCAAGATATTAGCCCTCTTTTCCTTCAATCTGTTGAACTTGTTTCTGCTCCTCTTTCAATGGCTTTCTTCAAACCCTCTTGCTACTGCTCTACATTTTTGCTAGCAAAGAAATGGTGAAATGAGGCACAAAACAATGCATAGAGTCTTAGGGCAAACTTGGAAAGAGGGGCCTACGTTGCATAAACAAATGAAAGTAAGTGTTTTTTTACTTGCTCTCTTCAGGGATCCTTGTTCGTCCCTAGGATAGTTCCTGAGTCCTCTGATTGTTGTTGGTACGGGGACAGGGGTTTCAGAGCCGGAGACGCATCCTTGGGTAACTCTGATTTTTAATAAAATTTATGAGTTATTATATAACAGTAACTAATAATATATATTAATAGTCAATAATAATGTAAATTTTAAAACTATTTTATAATATTACTATAGGAGTTCGCTCCTTCCACATCAAAGTGCCATCTATAATAGTGCATAATAGTTATAATTTTAAATTCAGTATATAATATTAATTATATACTTGTTCGCATCAGAATCCATGGGGCTAGGCTTGCAAAGAGCTCGGGTCATATCAAAGCCACGATTTAGAACATATTCATTAGCTTCTTCGGCACTATCTTACATGCCCCCCACAATTTAGGATGATTGAGGCCCTTTCAAATTTGGTTGATATCCACCTTTGCTCCTCCCGCTCCTCTCTTTAGGGTTTTTTAGAGATCAGAAAGAAAAAGGGATAAAATCACAAATCTTTTCCACACTTTGATTCTGTCCTAGAATCAACCCTATTTCTAAGTGAGTAGGCAATTTGCTAGTTTTCTAGGGTTTGTAGGTTTTTGCAACAAGTTTCACTTATTTTTTATAATTTTTTTGGATTTTGACATGATTTTAATGCGCTTTGAACACCAAAAATCATTGAAAATTGGGTCAAAGATTTTTTCATGAATTGGGAAAAAGTTGGCTGGGTTCAAGATTCACGATTAATTGGGTCTAATTGTGATTTTTTTGCAGATTATTGCTTTTTTGTTTCTAAGTGCTTTTGGCATTGATTCAAATATGTTGTTTTTTTAAATGAAATATGCTTAACCATTAATTAAAAGAGATTAATACATAATTCAAAAAATAAATGTTTGGAGGATATAAAATCACTCCCCATCAGTTTCAAACAGGCTGCGCTCGAAAACTAGAAACCATTAGAAACATGGGCATAGACTAGAAACAGAAAAACACGTAGGCAACTAATGTAGTACCAACCGCTCGATGGAGGTGGGTCTGGATCATCCTTCTTTCCCCATACATCAGCGGGGTCAGGAATAGACCATCCATCAGTTGTCTCTTCTTCCTCATTATCCTTCCTGACTGGAGAAATAGCCAGGGCAAGCCGGGGAATCAATTTTGAAGATGAAGGCTAAACAATATCACCGCCCAAACTGGGGCAACCTGTAATAGTAGGAGGAACATCACCAGCAGAAGGCCATCTAGAGGCAGAACCACCAGGAGGTGGAGATGCTGACCGCCAACGAGGCAAATCCCGACGATCATTGGAATGGCTCCAAGGAGCTTGTGAATGCGGTGTGTGTGAACACCTAGTACAGGAGCTACAACCACAGGATGGTGAACGACCATTGAAAACAGAACCATCTGGCGAGACCCTGGCACCTGTACAAGGGGCATTGCCTCAATGCTGCAAACGTTCTTGCAAGTGGGCCACTTCAAGGGCCACCTTATTTGTCTCAACTTGAATTCTGTAACATGACATTATTGCAAATACATGCTTTAGCAAAAACATAAACAAAAGTATGTATACATGAGTGAGCGAATATAACCACATTCCTGTCCTTCCAAATAGCAAAAAAGATTTCCATACTAAAAGTATGCCAGATCGGAAGGAATTGAAAGGGAAATCTAGGAGAGTCACCTAGAATGACCATATGCCAAGTGAAAAATTATGGTCGAAAGGGACTAAAGAAATCATGAATCCACACCTAGTACTATTGTGCCCTTCTACAAAACTAGAAGATATGAAGGAAAGATTCAACATCAATGTTTCGTATCACACTTTGTGATCCATCATTAGGATGTCATAGTTATGTTTCCATTGGTTGTGATCCATCATCATTGATTGATACCCTTCATGGGAGGGAGTTATGTTTCAAATCCAAACACGTTGACCTTCCTGATGATGACAGAGTGTGATCCGAAACGTTGATGCTAAAAATTGTTACACAATCAAAACCAAAAGAATTTTAATGGATTGTGGAAATATGATAACACTGATTGATACCCTTCATGGGAGGGAGTTATGTTTCAAATCCAAACACTTTGACATCCTGATGATGGATCACGGGGTGTGATTCAAAACGTTGATGCTAAAAATTGTTTACACAATCAAAACCAGAAGCATACTTAGAAGAATTTCAATGGATTGTGAAAATCTGATAACACGAAAAGATTAAGGCTGGCCACATAAAGGACGAGGATCTGGTACCCCAAATGTTGAAGACGGGAACTTGAAGGCAAGCCTTGGAAAAGAATACACCAAGCAAAATGAGCTATTTTGGGTTCTATAACAACAGACCAAATAGTAGAAAACCTCTTCCTCCAGGCAACATGTGAGGACTGCAAACGCCAACGTTGGTTCAAAGTATGGACCACAGGCAAATGGAGTGTGAGCCAACGATAACCTAGATGTGGTTTATAGCTGGAGAATGTTGTTTGTGGGTACTAGCGTCAATCTTTCCACCAAGGCTCGACGAATGAAATACCAATTTTGTGTATTAATTTCAAAGGCAGAGCTGAAGTCACCAAATGAATAGTCCGATGGTCTTGGTGATTGAGGTGCAATTGAATTTGTAGGTCCTCCCAGGTGCGTAGAATCATTGTTGGTCTGGAGTAAAGGCCTCATGGGGTCCGAATTACACGCTTATGAAAGCGAAGAGCATGGATACTCGGGAGACGGGCCAAAGGAATTCCTTGAACCTGAATCAACGGAGGCCACCAAATATTATGCTGGTTGAAAGATAGCCCTTCACGAAATCTAGCTCCACCCAACGAAGCCAAGGTTTGACAGCTTCCTAGACATGCCAAATACTTTTAGCAACAAATGAGCCTTGGATTTGAATTGTATCTCTCATCAGCAAAAGGGTTTGAAAGCCAATCCCCTTCCATGCCGGTCTATGAAGTGAGAAACCAGATGAAATACAATGTCAAAGGAGAATCTTCCAGGCTTCATTGCCAAAGATGGCTCAAATCACCAATTTGACACACAAGGTAAACCCTTGTTTTTGGGTTGAAATAAGTCCCAATCCTTCGAAGTCTCTAGGAAGACAACAAAATTCCCATGCGATCCTGTGAAAGCCATGCTTTTCAGTGTCTGTGGCCCAAAGGAAATCACGCAACAACTTTTCAAGTTTGCTGTAAGAAGATTTTTGTAATGTCCCCTTTTCTGTAGTAATGCAATTTTATGCCTAATTAGCCTATCTAGCCATCCGGATAGTCTAATGGCCGCTTTTCAGAGGATGCCAGTCAGTCACAGGGTTACTTGGGCATTTATTTTATATCTGAGTTCAGACTCTATAGGTGGGATACTTTATTTCATAAAGTATTGTTATAAAGTCACTTTAATATTATAATTTTAAGTTACTTTATTTTATAAAGTGACTTGAGTGACTAAAAGACGAAAGTGCTTTTTTATCCCACATTGCCTATTAGGATGTAATGGCTCTCTTTTCGAGGTGATAAAGGAAGGAGATCTTCCTTGGGAAAGTACAATGAGAATTTATAAAACAAAGATTTTATATTTGCTTGCTTAAATGTGACTGATTTCTTGAGGACGTAGCCCCTTGAGGATTTGGAGAAACTGGACGTCACCCCAGCATTTCTCATTCATGGTGAAATCATACAGGTTTCATATTGGAGCTCTAACAAGTAAGTTTTAGAATGAAGTTGATTCCCAGCACTAATTTTCAGTAGTAAGAAATCGATACACTCCAGCAGGGAAGAGGATTAATTCTGCAGTAACAGGACTCTTAAAGTTGGGAATAAAATATTCAGATTAATGTGATATTGTGGCCATACGAAGTTATTAAACATTCAGTGATTCTCGTGGGCGTAGCATTAGTTACCTTCAGTTCTGTGTTAAACGCATTACTGAGAATACTCTATAGATGTTAACGAGTGAAGGAAAGTGTGACGCGATACATGAGCTCACTCCTACAGTTGTCACGTGGAGTTAACGTTCCAGTCATCCGCTGCTTCAACCACAGTGCCGGTAGCCTCTGTGAAAAACGACATCACTAGAACCAGCACGGGGGAAGGTGTTGAGTCTGATGCCAGTCACGGGACCCCTGCAGACCTGTTCTTATCGTGGAGTGAACCTGGCATTCAACGTCTGTAGTATCACCCACAGGTAGCATCCAATAGCACCAACAGCGCGGAACTAGGAGGATTGGGCATGCGGGTTGGAAGCCAGAATCGGCTGTAGTTGATTCACGCGCAATATACTCTCCTCACTACAGGATAGACCCAGTCGCAGACATATGACTGTGAACAGCGATCGGGATAGCAGACAGCATTCAGTCAGAATCTTGCCTGGTGTAAACCGTCATCCATTAAAATAAGGTGCACAAAACTCATTTACAATTCCTCTTTCACTATCAATGTGCATTGTAATTATTCTGGAAAAAGAATTCGAAACTCAGTTATATGTCCAAACTGTCATTGTGTTTGTTATTATATATATCCATATATTGCAAACAAATCTGTTAGTTGGAGTTCTGAACTGACGTGGTTCCAGCAGTAATATTATGTGTGGATTTATCCTTGGTCTCCTATGCACTATACGTTGAAGGCTTATTTAAAAAAAGGATTAAATACAGTCACACGTCACTCACTATTAAACAAAAAAAAACATCCAAGATCAGAGAATATTACAAATAGTTGTCAGTACAGCCAGTTAGGGACTTTACAATTTTGAAGGAGCCCAACATGAGGAATAATAAACATGGGTGGCTGCAACTACTTCAGAACAAATTTGAGATTTCCCTGCTAAAAGAGAGAGGCTTTGTGATCCAATATGCTAACTTTTTCTCAATCTTGGCCAAGACGACATTCCAAAGCTCAATAGCCGAGCCATGGAAAGCAAAAAGGATACCCAAAAAGCAGAAAACTTCTCCACGTTGAAGACATTTCCAACCAAATTAAAGAATCCAATATGGCGTTGGTAAAAATGATTGCCTATAGTAGAGGATTTTGTGGCATTGGATAGCAAACCCGGAGGCTATACAAAATGTTTGCAAGCACTGAAGCACATTCTTAATGTTTTCTTAATCTTCAATCAGAGTGAGGATAGAATCATTTGCAAAGTGCCCATTAACAAGCCGGGAAGATGAATTTGGAAGAGAAATACCCCTAACCTGATCGATTGAAATTGTAGAGGCGAGCAAATAGCGAAAGCCCTCTACAACAAAAACATAAAGGGATGAGGCCAAAGGGAAACCTTGCCTAATGGATCTAAACAAACCAAAGGTTTGAGATTAACAACCATTAATGATGATACAAGTAGAGGCATTGACAAACAACATTTGAACAAAAAGGATAAAGTGAGGACCAATCCTAAAGCTTTAAGCATGCCTAAAATGAAAGGCCTTGATGCGGTCATAAGCTTTGGAAAAATCAAAATTTTGATGAAAACAACATTCTGTTCACAGAATGTCGAGCCCATTCCATACCTTCCCAAACAACTATAATATTATCCAGGATGAATCTAGGCTGGATAAAACTTGTCTGCCTTGGATGCACAATTTGAGGGAGAAGATGACGAATCTTGAGAGGAAGAGCCTTGGCAATTATCTTATAGGAGACATTAAGCAAGGTGATAGGACGCCAGTTACAAATATATTCAGGATCACTAGCCTTAGGTATGAATTTAATGTTGCTGTGTTTATTGCTTGTCCTAGTGACCCAGAATGATATGCTTCTAAATACACTTTATGCAAATCACAGCCCACACAAGGCCAAAGCGCTTTATAAAACTCACAGGGAAAGCCATCACATCTTGGGGATTTATTATCCGCCATGGAGAAGGCTTCTTCCTTAAGGTCTTTAGGGTCAAAAGTTGATCACAATAGGCCTTTTGTGAGTTAAAGAGCCGAGAGGGAACAACCACAAGGCATTCTTCTAAGGCTTGTTGACTAGCGACAAAAGGTTCCTGTGCAGTGAAGACCTTTCTATGATGATGCACGAAAGGTCACAGAATATCAGAAATCTCAGTGAGCACTGAATTGCCCTCTTTAATTTTTTTAATGCCAGGGGAAGATTGAAGATTGACGAGCTCGGAGAGAAGAAAAACTCTTTTGAAGCTCGGTCTCCAATCTTAAGCCAATGCATATGTGCTTTAATCTGAGCACCTCTAGCGACATAATTGTCAGCAACCTGCTTTTGATGGCAGAGAGTTGCTACTTGTAAGTGTAGCTCAGTACAAAAAGGATGTGCTCTCTTTCGTTGCACGCAAATCCTTGGTAATAATTGCATAAGACTGTCGGGAGAAATTAGCTAGCTGTCTACCATAAATGCGGAGGAACTTAGCAGTACGCATAATGACACTATTCCACCATGAAATCCAGCCTGTTGGCCAAATTGGCCTGGGTTCCAAATTCCAAATCCGCTGAATGTGGACCAGTGTAGGAGGATGACTCGATGACGTGTTGAGGAAAAATTGAGTCTAAAAGGAGCTTGGCAACATTGTCTACCATTTGATTCTGAATTTAATGGGAAAATGATCTAACAAAGTGACCTTAGGAAGTGGTAATTCTATCAAAAGTTGGTCCTCTCCAAACAAGAAAAAAGAGTGAGTGGAGATCATGGCACGATCAAGCTGTTTAAAAATTCTGTCAGAACCAACTCGGAAATTACACCAAGTATGCCAAACAGCTTGCAGTTGACAGCAGTTGATATTGGGATAAAAAGGCCTAATTTATTACGCATGTAAAACCATGCCTCACGCTCACCAACTGCCCATCAAAAGGGTAAAATGCCCTCCTTATCAGAGGCCACCTCAACCATATTAAAATCCCCACACATAACCCAAGTGGCAGGTGGTAATGAATCAACTGTCCATCTCCAAAGATGAGATCTCTCCACAACATCATTGAGAGCATAAACATTAATTACCTCAAAAGAATGATTATTGATTTCCATGGGAACCCAAACCGATCTTTGCATGGGGTCCACCCCATGAGCAACAACTGCGTCTTTCCACCTTGGCAAAAGAAGGGTGACAACCCCTCCACAACTAGCTTCATTATTAGAAGCAAAACCAGACTATGTAGCCAAATTACACAACATGCCGTGGATAGTAGAAAGACGACAATCTTAACTTCCTGAAGACAAAAAACACCTATTCCAGTATACCTTTGACAAAGATCTCGCAACTTGCGGGAGAGGTTAGTTAGACCCTGAACATTCCATAATATGAAATTCATTATGTAGTATCATTCATGCCATTCTTGTCCCCAAGAGAGGAGAAACTATTGTGCAAAAAATTTGAGTCTGGATGGAAGGCAAAGTAAAGATCCCCCGGGATCAACCGCCGCTTTTCAAGCCCTTTGTCTTCTAAATCATCCCTCCCTGTAGGGCTACGAAAACGACGCAAGGAAGTAGGGCTACGAAAACGACGCAAGGAAGTAGATGAACCAGAAATCAAGGATGTAGGCTGAGTGCGAACCCCCATTGTGCGAGGAACAAATTCGCCCTGACTCTTTGCCTGAGAAACATGGGCAGTCGTGTTATTCCCCTGTGGAATAAGGTTTGAAATACCCTTTGTTGAGGTAGGATTTTTTGGCATCTTGGGTTGCATAAACTCTTGAGCTGGTGAAGCAAAAGAGGAATCCTGCTTCGGTTGGAATGCCAAAGTGTGCTTGCCTTTACGAACTACTGTGGGCCATCCTTCATCTGCTTTTGGGGTCTCTGGGGTCCAAGCTGAAATGAATTCCTTGGGAGGAGACTTGGTCCTTGGAGTTACAAGAGGGCAATCCTTAATTTTGTGTTATGAGGATTGGTAACAGAAACATGTATTGGGAAAATTTAAATACATCACTCATTGTGAGAAGCATTGTCACCAATTTGAAACTCAATTGATTCCTTGTTAGTTGCCAATAGGATCTACTTGGTCACGGTGGTACAGAACTGGAACATGCATGGAACAAAGATGGAACATAAATGGAACACTATATAACCAGCAGACATATTATACTCAGTTAACTCAGAGTA
>MU226523.1:3331500-3345113 GCA_018584345.1 Thuja plicata | reverse complement strand
GAGTACGACGTCTTGATGTATTTGGGGTTTCTTCCTCCCTTCGACTCCTTTCTTTGTATTGTTGCAGGACTTGCTGTCGTCGTTGCTCCCTCCTAACGCTTTCTCGCTCTTCCTCGAGTTTCACCAACTCTTGTGCCAACAGTCTTGGGATGCTCCCGAGGAGGTCGTACACTGCGGAGTTGACACTGAGTTCAGCCCTTACTATACTAGGAGAGATGCCACCCCTTTGCTCAGCCTCTCGTTCCACGTACTTGTCTACCGCCACGTCCCAAGACTGAAGTAAATCTTGTGTGACTTGGTCTTCCCTTGTTACTTCGTTATCCTCTATGTCACTGTCAGTCACTAGGGTTTGTTGTATGAATTCGCAGCCCATTATGCTGCCATCTTGCTGCGCGTACCAGTCACCGTACTAGCCTTGCACTAGTCACTTACTGATAGACCTACCAGCGTACCAGTCCCGTACCGTACCAGTCCCGTACCAGCCCGAAGCTATGTCACGTGCTGTACCAGTCCCGTAGTGTTCCGTGCTATGCCAAACTATTAGTCACCGTACCAGTCCTGTACCATACCAGTCACGTACCAGCCCGAAGCTATGTCAAACTATTAGTCACCGTACCAGTCCCGTACCGTACCAGTCACGTACCAGCCCGAAGCTATGTCACGTACTGTACGAGTCACGTACCAGCCAAGGTACTAACCCCTACTTAATCAGACCTCAGGTTTGATTTAGGCAGCGGCGCCAAAATGTTAGTTGCCAATAGGATCTACTTGGTCACGGTGGTACAGAACTGGAACATGCATGGAACAAAGATGGAACATAAATGGAACACTATATAACCAGCAGACATATTATACTCAGTTAACTCAGAGTACACAACATAGATAGGTCTAATTATTTCTTTGCAGTTCTTTCTATTTCACCCAAAAGATAGATCTTACAGTAATGTGCGTGACTCTTATATAGAAAGCCCAAGGTTGGTTCGAGGCCAACCGTTTTCTAACTAATTACTACTAACAGTCATTGATTAAACATATTTTAACCAAACCCGACCATCTAACTTTATTTATTATCTATTGCATGTCTACATTCCTTAAGGTCCTTGGATAAATCATTTTCTATGCAAACCCTCTTCTAAGGACAGGCATAAAAAACTGGTCTAGCTCCATGCTTAACGACCCTGCCAAGGGTTTGAGCTATGCTTTGCAGAAAGGGCCAGCAAGGCAAAGGGAGACTGGGAATCAACTCAAACTGGAACCTTAAGCTTTTTTTCGTCAGAGATAGAGAAGTCTCGTGACTAGGGCTTGAAAACCAAGAAAGAGGAGCATACAAACTAGGGACCATTCTTGAGAACACCCTCCACATGAGATGGGTTTCCAAAACGAAACAAAATGAAGCCTTTGGTCAAATTTTGGATGCCATCCAGGCGGACCCCATGAGGGGTCCAAGCCCTGGCAACCCAGGCCCCTAACATACTTTCAGGAGGAACACAACCCACAAAGTAACCTATTAAGGTGAACTTTTTCAACCATTCACAAGCATTGCCAAAATCTTGTACAGGTAAAACCACATCAGGGAAAGAAGTCTTACCTCATGAAAACTTTCGGCACAAATTTGCGGGGCCGTTTGCTCGGTGGAGCTATGATCTCCCAAAGCCAAAACTCCGGCACCAACAGAAACTGCTGAGCTAAAGTTGGCCGGAGTCATTAAAACAACCCTAGAAGTCCTGCAATAAATGCAGTATGAGACTACTGGAGGACGCTTGTAATATGACAACCCTAAAGATTACAACGTAGTAGAGCATTCATCAATAAAAAATTTCGTGATTCAAATATGTTTAACCCTCATTAGTGAAAAATCGAGTGTTGCAAACCTATAATCGCTTTTATATGCATTACCAAGTTTCGGGTGTTTGTGAGATTGAGTTGTGCTTGCTGCTTAGATTTGTTGCAGTACGTATCCCAGTGTTTTCCAAACTTTTTGTTGCAATAAGAATTGATGTATGTAGTTTAACGTATATGAAATTTATCAAACACTTGCTCTATTGCTGAGATGTGGGGCCCGCAAAAAGAAATAAAAAATGTTTCTTTTAGAGCATTCAACTCTTTTTAAAAAAAACATGTTGGGAAAAGGGGGATGACTAGCCATCCTTGGGATTGTCAGGGGACATCACAAATGTTCTCAATCGTCCTAGGGCACATATCCTTTGAGAATAGCTGTTGTCCCTAAGCTTTTGGGATGTTACTATATTACGAGAGTAATTGGTAAAAAAATGGATGAATAAAACGAATGATCAAGATGATCATTTAATAATTTATAGTTTTTACAAGGATCGGTGTTTCTATTAAGAAACAATCGATAACTGAATGCAAAATTAGAACTAATATTTACAATACATTACAAAATTAACCATTAAATAAAATAGAAAGAAAGATATGCACAAAGATATTATTCTAATACCCTCCCTTAATGGTCAATCTTCTACTACACCAAGGAGCCCCTTGAACTTAAACTTTTCTGGAAGTAGGGACTTGGTGAGAATATCTGCAGTTTGGTCCAAGTGATAGTACCTGTGCCCAAATTGAGGACATGCCCAGAAGTGGACTTTTTGTCATCAACAGAGCCTCCCCAATTCAAATTTGCGTACTCGATGAGTCTGGGATCTTTGGTTCGTCCGTAGAGGATACCAATGTCTGATGTGCCCTTGACATAGCGCAAGATACACGTCGCTGCAGCCCAATGATTTGAAGTAGGAACTGTCATGAAGCGAGATATGCAACTCACTACATGGCTAAGATCAGGTCTAGTGGCAGTGAGATAGATTAAACTGCCCACTAGTTGCCTGAATGCGGATTCATTCTCAACTGGAGAACTAGATTTGGCTGACAACTTCAAGCTAAACTCCATAGGTGTAGACGTAGGTTTGCAGTCCTGCATTCTGAATTTGTGTATTAGAGCCCGTGCATACTTCGACTGATAGATGATGCCTCAAGACTGTTGCCAAACCTTGACACCTAGGCAGTAGTGCAGAAGCCCAAGGTCGGTCATGACAAAAGACTGGCATAAATTATGTTTGAATCCCTGAATCAAAAACGCCAAACTGCAGTGATTATTAGATCATCAACATATATAACCAGAAGGATGATATTACTGCCAGTAGTCTTGACATACAAATTTGTCTTAGAAGGACTCCTTTGGAAGCCTTGATCTGTGAGGTGTGAGGTACTTGTCAATTTTCATGTCCCATGCCCGAGGAGCCTTTTTAGGCCATAGAGTGCTTTCACCAGTTTGAGAACCTAGTGTTCTTTACTGGCAACCTTGAAACCAGGAGGTTGTGTCATGCAGACCTCTTCCTATAGCTCACCATTCAAGAAGGCACTCTTGATGTCCAATTGATGAACCTTCGAGCCACATTGAGCTGCCATGGCTAGGACTAATCTGATGGTGCTCATCTTTGTTGTTGGAGCAAAGGTCTCCTCGTAATCAATTCCTTCACGCTAAGAGAAGCCTTTAGCGATGAGACGAGCCTTTTACTTTTCCAAAGTACCACCAACCTTGTATTTGACCTTTTAAACCCATTTGCATCCAATGGGTTTCTTCCCAGGGGGAAGATCTGACAGAACCCAAGTGTTATTCTACAACAAGCTGTGGTGCTCAGTGTCAATAGCTTGTTACCACTCAAGTATTCCTTTTGCCTCTATCTATGTTTGAGGCTCATACACACTGTGAATGTTGGCCATGGGAGCAAAATTTATAAAATTAGAAGGTTTGCTCTTCTTCCAAGTAGCTCTACCCTCGATGAACTCATCATCGTGAAGATCGCCAATCGTCTTAGCCCACCATTTAGGCCGGAGAGTAGAAGTGCCAACATCAGATGCAGGAGGTGCAACAAGATTAGGTTCATCAAACAGAAGATCAGATGAATACTGAGGAAAATCAGGTGGTACATCTGCATGTCCAGGTGATTCTGCAGGAGAAGGAATTGGTTGAGATGCAAGAATAGGATTAGCTGGAGCCCTCCCATCAGGTGGACCTAATGGAAGACAAACACCCTAGTCTTGAGCCTTGAGAGGGTGATCCTCTGAACCCATAACTGGAGGAGAGCTGAAATGGGCTTCGTTCCTCGTCAGAAACCACATCACGACTAAAGATGAGACGATTTGTCTCGATGTCAACTAGTCAATAGGCTTTGTGATCATCACAATAGCCGGTTAGCACGAGTTTCTGGCTCTTGGCATCCAACTTGGTGCGCTTAGCATCAGGGATTTGGATAAAAATAGTGGAGCCAAAAACTTTGAGATGACTCATTCTGGGCTTACGGCCTGACCAAGCCTCTTCCGGAGTCTATTTCTTGATAGCTATTGTAGGAGAGCGGTTGAGAAGATAGACGACAATGTTGACTACTTCAGCCCAAAATTTCTTTGGAACACTCTTGTGTTCAAGCATAGACCGGGCCATTTCGGTGAACGTGCGGTTTCTCCACTCAACGACACCATTTTGTTGAGGGGTGTAGGGTATTGTTAATTGACATTTTACACCGTGTTCATAGAATGGGAGAAGGCAAGAGAACAAAATTCTCCCCCATTGTCAATTCTAAGAGTAACAATATGTTGACCAAACTCCTTTTCTATAGATGCTTTAAAGTTTTGAAACAAAACAAACACCTCTGATTTTTTATGAAGGAAATACACCCACATTTTACGACTGAAATCATCAACAAAAAGTAAGAAATACCTGGACCTAGTAACAGGAGTAGCCATAGGTCCATAGATATCACCATGTACCAGTTGTAGTACCTTAGAAGCTCTAGAAGAGTCGCCATATAAAAACAGAGTGCGATGCTTCTTCCCAGCCTGACATGCTCCGCAAACTCCAAGGTTCTGGGTCTGAATCTTCGACAGTTCAATGACAAGATCTTCCCAAACAAGTTGTGAAAGAAAGTACACATTTAAGTGCCCATCCCGCTAATGCCAGAGTGTACTAATAGAGGAGCGCTTGGCTGCCATGGCAAGCTCCTGAGAATAGCCAGAGTCAACTAGTCTGTATAGAGTCTAGACCATGATCCTGAAGACCCACGACAACAGTAGATTGAGTCTCCCAATCAATGATATTGCACTAATGCGAACTGAAGGTCACGTCTAGCCAAGGAGAATGTCTCAGATTTTGACTGACTGAGAGAAGGCTGAGTTCCATTCTTGGAACATAGTACACATCAAGGAAAATCAATTTCCTCCCTCCAAACCGAATCGGTATATTGCCCTTTCCGACAGCGGTGTACTCTTCCTCTCCAAAAATAATTGAATCTGAGAATGATTGAAAATCTGTGAACCAATCCCGACGATGAGTGAAGTGGCATGAGGCACTTGAATCAATATACCAGGCAAAAGATTTCACATGGTCTGCAGGTCCTTTAGCCATGAAGGCGTAAAAGGCAGACTCACTTTGCTCAGTGTGCTCCACTACATTTGCTATAGGTTGTGAACCACTTTGCTTGGCCTGTGCAGCTAAGCGCTTATGACACTCCAACTTCATATGTCCATACTTATGGTAGTAGTTGCACTAAATGTTCTTCGAGCCTTTTGATGTTGGAGTAGAGAATGTCTACTGAGAAGACTGAGAAGAGGGATATTTGGCTGTGAAGGCTTGTTCTTTGGAAGATGAACTGGTACTACTGTTGAATTGTTGTTTCCAGCAATCTTGTTGTAAAAGCATTGTGCAAAGATCGAAAAACCTCAAGTCAACATTGGAGCAATGTTGAGAGTCTCAACAAAGTCCTTATAGGAAGGCGATAGACTTTTCAAGGTGATCACCACCATGTCTTCTTCCATTTTGCGTCCAATTGCTTCTAACTGGTCTAGAATGTCTTTGATTTTATTGAGATGATCTTGCAGGGAAACCTCTACATCCATCATGATCGTGAAGAGCATGTTCTTTAAGAAGAACGCACGACTCTTATGGGAGGTTTCATGCAAACCTTTTAAATGCATCCAAATTCCAGTAGCTGATTTGCCAGAAGGAACTTGCGGTAGCTGATCATCAGTGATCGAAAGTTTGATGAGCATAACAATTTCCTGATTTTGCTCATCAAATTTGTCTAGCTCCTTGCCTTCATCTTCAGGTTGATCAGTCTTGCCCAAAACAATTTTGTCAAAACATTTGTATTCAAAGATCGTCATCATATGCTGCTTCCAGGTATTGTAGTTTCTGTTGTTGAATTTCTAACTCCCCTCAAGCAAAATATTCGTCAAAGATGCCATTGTAGAAAACTGAGGTCAAAGGTGGTTGACTGAATGGCGACATGAATATCGAGGCAGAATAAGATCAACACGTGAAAATCGCGTTCTGAACAAGATTGAGGTAGAAAATAGGCACTGGTTTCGAGGTTGAACAATAAATATTTGGGCATTGATCCCAATGCAGAAATTTTGACAGAATCAAAACATTTGAGAGAAACCCCAAAAAGCTCTCAAAAAATCCACCAAAAATCTGCAATCAAAATTTGAATCCGACTAAAATATCAGAGGGTTTTGAAGAAACCCTAGTCGGTTGTCTGCAACCACTCCAAAAAAAGGCAGAAAATGAAGAATCACAGATCGCAAGTGGCGTTGGCAGAAAACCCTAGTCATTTTTAGTAGAAACGACTACAATTAGCGTTGAAACAGTCGGAAAAACGTGAAATCCGCCTAAGGTGAGAAGAGTCATCGCGTTTTTTTCAAAAACGCAAAAAGAGACTGAGTCGTGGACAAAAATCCGTCGATTTGCAGAGATATGGCACGAAATGCAGAGAGCAAGTCGTGAAAACTGAAAGTGGCATTGAAAAAAAGTTGTCTGCTACAAAAAAATGACCATAGTATGGTCATTTTCTTTTCTTGACGACCGTTTCTTTAGAAAATCCCATCGCTGAGAAAACCAGGCGCCAATAAAGATGTTGCATAGGAATAACCACAAAAAGTGACAAAATAAAATGCGGAGACATGTTTACAGAGCCACAAATCAGAGGTAAACCACGAAAATTGCATTTTACCAGGTCGTCTGTGAAAAAGAATTTTGAAAAAAAAAATCCTTCAAAAAACAACCACACAATCACAGGCCAGAAATAAGACTGAATACCCTAGACGGGTTTTGGAGAATCAATTGGAATAATTTCAAAAACATTTCGCTAATATCAAATCAAAAAAATTCTGATTTTTTTTTTCTTGTGCTCTGATACCATATTACGAGAGTAATTGGTAAAAAATTGGATGAATAAAACGAATGATCAAGATGATCATTTATAGTTTACAAGGATCGATGTTTCTATTAAGAAACAATCGATAATTGAATGCAAAATTAGAAATATCTAATATTTACAATACATTACAAAATTGACCATTAAATAAAATAGAAAGAAAGATATATGGAGATATTATTCTAATAAACTACAATTTTTCAGATTTTGGGGATGGCCAGGGACAGTTCGTCCCCAAGTTTCCTTGGTTTTTTCTAAATTACAATTATTTCCGTTAAATCCTGATTTTTTGAAAAAATCTTATACTTTTGGTTTGCTGTTTTTTTCCCCATTGAATTTTTGCTGCTATGGTTGAGATAATTGTCCTTATAAATAAAATTATAAAGTGAAGTAATAAATTGCTTTTATTTATTTATTTTAAATTTCTGAAACTTGAAGATTTGGTCATTCATTAAAATCAACATTGGTATTAATTCCATAGTTGATGATTTTTCCAATTAAATCCTGATTTTAAAAAAAATCTTATACTTTTTGGTTTGCTGTTTTTTTCTCCATAAGATTTTTGCTGCTATGGTTGAGATAATTGTCTTTAATTATTAATAATAAAATTATAAATTCAAGTAATAAATTGCTTTTATTTATGCTGTTCGAATTTCTAAAATCTGAAGGTATGGTCATTAAGATTTACATTGTTATTAATTCCAAAGTTGGTATGTTTTTATTTCAATCTATGGAATTCTATGGTAATTCTTCCTTGGGCTGATCCTATGCTTCAATGCCCTCTTGGCTGATTCCCACACTCCCCAAATTGGACCCCAAAGCCGACGATATCTCCTCCCCTCATTCACTAACTTTTATTGCTTTAATTTCAATCTGCAATTTGTTTCCATCGCTTAACCTTTCTCCCTCTGTCAATGCAAATGTGTCTTCTCCCCAATGTGGCATTTTAATTTCCCTCAATGTCTTCTTTAATCATCGGTTTTCTTTTAATTTTTGCAGCGGTAAAAGTATCTTTGGAAAGCTTAAACCATCATATATAGACAAGAAGAATTAGTGTCAAAATATCTGCTCTTATCTTTATAGTGAGGGTGACTCCCACCTTAAAGTGTTTTTGCATTGTTCCATCTATTATTTGGTATTATATCCTTATGACATGGGGTCATTATGCTTACGTCCTTCTGAAATCTCAGCATATGTTGCATTTCTTCCTTCTTGTCGAAGCATGATATCCCTCATAATACAAAGCTATTGACATAATATATGAAGATTGGAAGTAACTTGAGATTCTCTATTTATGTGGACAACTCCATTTATGGGATGTTGAAAGCTTTTGCAATCTTCAAGCTGTGCTGACCTTTTTGTTTTATTCAAAGTGTTGAAAGCATGATAAGTGTTTCATTGATTTGACATCTCCCACACATCAATTAAAAGACACCTGTCAAATGCATTTGCTATATCCACTGTGTGCATATCCTGCAATCATGCAGTATTATATCAAACAGTTCTGTGTTTCCACATTTTGCATATATGTCTACCATTGGCAAGATTCCATGAGGCCATGGAGTTCTATGAGGTTCAGCCACTGACTGCGAAGCTGAACAAATATGAAACTATGCGAGGCTGAAGAAGTGATGCCAAGCGAAAACCAAAACAAGCCAAACAAAAAACTGAGAAAACCAACTAACAAATGTTTTTGGTGGTGCCAATTGCTTGTCCGCTCGTGTGCTCCTGCACCAAAGGAGCCCTTCAGAGTCATCATGCAATCTGTTTGAGTGAAGGTTGCTATAGACTCTTAGTTATTTCCTAGATTTATCATCATTTAACTTTTTGTTTTGTTCTATTGGTTGGGAATCAATGCCGACCTTCCACCTGCCTAGAAATTTCCTTTTATCTACTTCAGAAATTGTTTTTTCATTTTTCTCCTGTTCATAAACCTTCCCACATACATTAGCTTGATCTATCATGTATGTGTGTTAATGCGCGCAAATGAGAGAGTTTTCATTTCTTGTGAAGTGGAGTTAATGTTAACTTTTGTGGCCTTGTCATCAATTCTGGGTCTGCTACTTATCGAATCCACAAACAGTATTTTGAATCTAGTTATCGTGAGGTTCTCTATATGATTTAGACCATTTGCAAATTGTGAGCTTTGGCAGCCCCTACCCGCAAAGATATGCTTGGTGATACTATCTAAATATCTGGATACTAAGCTAATCTATTTGAGCAAGAGCACACTTTCTTTGTGTGATCTGGAGTTGTGTCAAGTTGCTGATATATGACACTAAATAAGATGTGTGACATTGAGCACTACATGTTCCTTAAACTATTGTTTCTGCAAGGTGAAATCTTTTTATAATTTGTATACATAAATATAAATATGCTTTGAACACATATCCAAATTTTCTTTGTAACACAGATCTAAATCCTTTTTAAAATTTTCAATTCTTTAAAACAAGGAAGAGCATTGGAGTTCAAAATGTATCAGTGCTAATGCTAAAATAATAATAACTTGTAAGATGTTGAAGTTATATTCATGAAAGAGTATGCATATACTTGATCTCTCTAATAATTATATGGCAATCGGTAATGGCATTGACAAATTCCCAATGAGGCTAGTTTAACACAGAAAATAGGAAAAATAAATCTGATTTAGCATTGTGCTATGGTTGGTTTTATTTTTTTCTATTTTGTGTAGTCTTGGTTGATTTCTCTTTCTTCTAAAAGTAGAGTGTGGAAAATGTTTATGGTCTGTATGTCTTACAATCATACTCCTATGTTTTATAATGCAGAGGATTCTGAGTCAGTACTCACAATACCTGGGTCTAAAGGCAGGATAAATAGAGCTGTTTGGGGCCCCCTAAATAGGACAATAATCAGTGCTGGAGAAGATGCTGTTGTACGTCTTTGGGATTCAGAGGTGTGATTGATATTCATTGCTAATTCTTGTTTCTGAATTTTGAAATATTATATATTATGTTTAAATTTTTCTTTTATATTTTTAGGTTTTGTAATAATAAATCAGTGATAGTAAATCACAGTAATAGTATTAGAAACCCATCTCTAATACAGGACAGATTGACTTGGCATCACTAAGAATGCTTTTGCGTGACATCTTTACCCATGGAACTCTATGACTAGTCATGGTCTAGGATATCTTTATGTCCATTCTAGGCAGCATTGTTGGAATAAAATTGCTATACACGGTTTGGGAAATAGGATGCAATGCTACACAAGGCATGGGAACCAGGATGTTTATCTTGCATTTGAGTTCCCTCCATGTTCCTGCAGTTTGAAAATGCTCTCTTTTCTGAATCCTAATAATTACGAATGTACTTGTATGCTAAAGTGGCTGGAAATGAAATCTCATTTAACATTTGATTTTATAAATGATGCTCTGAATAAAGAGGTGTTTGAAAGGATTATTTCCGAAGAATGTTTGTAGTGTGGATTGTAAATAAAGATAAAAGAGTCTTAAGATGCTTATGATTGATTGAAAGTCTAGCCATTAAGTAATAACAATTATTAAAATCTGCCTCTGCTGCCTATAATAAATAACTTATAAATACGAAAAATCTGCATGTGATAATGGGAGACCTTGTTTTTGCTGAGAAAATTTTAGAGATTTGTTTTCCAGATTGGCTTTGCTAAGTATGAATATGTTTTATTGTATTGTCTGTTTGCATATTCTCTATTTTAGCTTGATTTAAGGTAATTAGGTGTGGCTCATGCTTTTAATATTCTAAAAGTAGCCATTACATGAAAACCATTGAATAGATCCCATGACAACCTGATGCGCAAGGTGCTGCAAGGTGGTCATGCTACTTCTGAATATACAAGGTTAAATTTTAGATGTCACATTTGTATGGGGAAAACAGTGAAATGGTTGATTTTGCCAGAATGCTGAGTTGTAAAGTGAATTCAGTGTGATAGCTTCTTTAGTTTCCTATATTAAAAGTAACTTTTTTTTAATATTTATCTTTGGTTTAATTGGTGTGACATTTTCTTTATCAATAAATGTCTGTACTGGGCAGGGGGATAAATTTTCTGTTATAGAATTTTTTTATGTAGAAAAAATAGAATTTATATATTGGATAAAATATATACAAAAATATTATCAGACGTTATTATGCGGAATACAATGAATCTTGCAATCCAAAAGGAAATAATGAGATAGTCTAATACAGCCATGGCTAAATTTCACTTTACCTTGAACAGGTACTTAGCACAAGGCTACTGTATAAATAGCAGTTGAACAGTACAACTACAAACCAAAAAAAGCAAAAATCCTGCAATTGAGCTATATGCAGCACAACGAATAGGAACAGTGATAGAACCAGAGATATGATTTTCCTTATAATAATAAGTTTTAGCATGGGCCACCACCATGGCATTAGTATCATTACAATTTATAACAGTTTTGAGCTGAGAAAAAATGCCTATATGCAGCACAACAAATAGGATCAGTGATAGAACCAGAGATATGATTTCCCTTATCATAATAAGTTTTAACACGGTCACCACCATGGCTTTAGTATCATGACAACAGTTCTGAGCTAATAAAAAATGCCTAAGTTTCCATGCCTGTTATGGCTACAGGTAGTCTAAAGTAGAGTTTGTGAGAGTACCCTAAATCCAACCAAAAGGTTATAGTGGATATCATTACATTGGTTCCTGTGATAGCTCCCCGAGAGAAGCTATTACCACAGCCAGGCATACACAGATTAAGAACTACAGTCGTAGGTGACAGGAGAGAGGTTTTGACTGTGCAGAGACACTCATGCCTGCCTTGTCATTCAGTGGCATCTCAAACATTGTAGAAGCTATTTTGTCTATTTCCATTTCCATGAGAGCTGCAAACTACTGTGCTACTGCTGCCTTATGCACAACATGTACTCATTTCATTATCAACACATCAATGTATATATTCATGTAGCTGGTCTTGACTTCATCATAGAGTGTAATTTCTAGCTCACAAGCTGCCATTTGTCTGCTACAATACAAATATTGTTGGATCCATTTACACATTTTCTTGTTCAGAGTCTTGTGAGTGTAGCTCTTATGAATGCAGAGTCTTGTGAATTTCAATTGGACATTGTATGGTATACATTTTTGCCTTTGGAGCGTGCTCAATTTTTAAGATTTTCAACCTTGATTTTGTAATTGCATTATTTCAAAAAATGAATCACCCTCTTGAAACCGAGTATGCCTCTTTTGTGTGGTATACATGATACGTGACTTTGTTAGTGCATTTATAGTATCTTACTATATACCCAGCAGATAAAGAATCTCATATGACCATAGCAAGTAGTTAATCTGAAAATGGCACTGAAATATTTGGTTTTGGGATTTTCTACTTTTTTTATTCTCTCCTTCAGATCTTTGGCATGAATGTTTGTTTTTGCACTTTTGAATTATCTATGAAGCCCCTCTCAGAATATCACTTTGCTCAATATTGCTTTTCTTTAATGAAATTTATTGATGTCCACCATGGGTTTATAGACAATGGTCTAAGGTTTGAAACTACCAATTTATGAATTACCCAGAACTATCTTCTATTACCTATCGCTTGCAGAAATGTAAAATTGCTGCCTCAGAATGCTTCATAGTGTATTGTACCTTAGTAAGCTTAGCAACAAATGCAAATAGCCCATACACTGAATGACTACATGCTTCTCTTTGTTCTGTAGAGGAAAGCCTAACACAGACATGAAATCTATATTAGTCCAAATTTTAAGTTCAATAGCAGATAATCTCAAAATAATAATATCAATAACACTGGCTACAGGCAGGCAATGGCAAATGCTGACCTTACAATATTTCAAATGTCAATTCTGTCAGAGCTCCAAACAATTCTATGTTAAAATTTAGGACAGTAGGCAATTAACAAATACGTGTTTTGTCCATTTGATGATTAAAAAAGCATATTTTGTTGTTTCCATTTATCACTAATATGTTTTGCCAGTTTGTAATGCTGTGACAGTTGGGTATAGCATTATTTAACACCCTAAAAAAGCTCATTTTGTATTTTGAACACTAATGATTAAATCCAAATGTTCAAGTTCAATATTAGACCGTCTCAAAATGATAATATGAATAATATTGGCTATAGGCAGGCAATGGCAAGTGTTGACCTTGCAATATTTCAAATGCCAAATGTGTCGGGGCTTCAAAGAATTTTATGTTAAGAGTTTAGGACAGTATCCATTTGGAATTAAAAAAGAGCATTTTGATGTTTCCATTTATCACTGATATGCTGCTAATATGTTTTGCACACCCGAGTAAAGCTCCATTTTATCTTTTGAACATTAATGATTAAACAGTGTAACACCAGCGCGGGGGGACGGGGGGACGCCAGGACGAGTATCCGGGACGGGGGGACAAAGGGCCTCA
>MU226523.1:3304283-3320930 GCA_018584345.1 Thuja plicata | reverse complement strand
ATTCTTTTCATTATATATTTTGTCAGTGAACTCCTGGAATGTTCCCTCAGAACAAGAATTTCTATGGTCCTGTAGGACAAGAATGAAACATTTCCCTACCATTCCCTGCACCCCAAGATACCCCTGCAGAGCAAAGATGTTCCCCTTCGATGGGGTGGTGGATGTCTTACTGTGCCTGAGACAGCCTAGGGATATCCAGATGTCCATGGACCACCCCTAATGTCTAGAAAAACTAGGTTAAAAATTGGATATTGCTGGTATGGCAAATGTTTTTTTCGGGTTGGGTTCATCCCCACAAAATCCTTACAAAAATTTATAAAATTCTAAATATTTCAGCCATGTACAAAGATTTAATATTTCTTTGGGTTGTATATATATTGGCAGAAGATAATAAATTAAATAGGTTTATATATATATATATATATATATATATAGATCAGTAATAGGTGTTTCATTTTATTAAAAGTGTGTACTGGGAAAAACTTGGCCCGGACCAAGGGTGGTAACAACTATGGGTACCACCATCCCAAGGAGAGTACAGTAGAAGGATTTGTTAACAGATCGCAAAAGACCAGTGTTACCCCAAATTTACGGGACGGGGACAGCAGGGGATGGGGGGACGGGTTTCCAGGACAATTTTTTTTGCCGATTTTGGGGATGACAGGGGACGACAAAGGGGACGTCTATATAAATATAGGGAAATTTTCAAATATATAAGGAAATTTGCAAGTATACATTACATTCATATGAAAATGAAAAGACAAAAAACCCCTAAGCTCAAAACACTTAAAATTAAGTATTTATTTTGGCACCACCTTTAGAATGGGACCAAAGGACCATATCAAAAGAGTCTTTTTTGAAATCCTATCTTTTTTCCTTCTGACCGTGTGCCAACTGTCTTCAAATTTGGCTGCCTCCTTCTACCAATCCAATGGAGTCTCCTTTGAGACTCTCACAACATCCTCTATACACACATTCACACCCTGGATTAGACCACCCATTGGCTTCGAAGCCATCTCCAAACCATGAGATCCCGTTGGCCTACATTTCTCCCTTTTCCTTCAGGGTTCCAACACCATTGGCTTGAGATGGCTCCCTAGCCTCTCCAACCAAGCCAGTATTAACACTGTGCTCCATAGATCCTTAGAGGAAGACCTTTGAGGCTTTTGCATTGTTTTTGATTAAGGTAACAACAGGTTTTGAAGGGGCCCCGAAACCCTGTACAAAAAGGGAACTTAAGATAGAGCAATAAGAATTCCCATAACACAACAAACTAGCCTGAACAAGAGGCCTAAGAGAAACACAGTCAGCGAAAACTCGTACGAAACACTCCCAAGCCGCAACAAAGTATAAATCATTAGAGAACATCACTGGGAAAAGAGAGAGCTAACCTTTTGACCCCTTCATATGAGACCGAAGGGTCATGCCAAAAGAAGAGGCTTTTTCATTGTTTTCTCATTAACAACCTGAGAAAAACTTTTTTGTTTCTCAACCTTCTCAAATGTATAGTGCTGTTGAGAAACATCTGTCCACCAAGAAGCTTCCTTAAACGTTTTGTCTTTGCCACATTGTGCTGCCATATGACCTGTTTGGAAGCATCTTCTACATCTAAAGGGAATCCCTTCATAATCCAGAGATTGAACCCAGCATCCTTTTGAAGTTTTTATTGAAATTTCAGCAGGAAGCCCCTCAGAAACATCCATTTCTACCAAAATACGAGCAAAGGTAGAATGAAGGAGATTTGAAGACCCTTCACCCACCATCAAAAAACCCCCTATCGAATTTCCAATCGCTTCTAAAAGAGAGTCAAACCAAAAATGTAAGGGGAAATTGGGAAGCCTTACCCAGATTGGCATCTTGTCGAACACTTCAGTTGATAGACAAAAATCAGGATGCCAGGGTTTCAACATCAGAGTAAATTTCTCCTCCCAGCTCCAAAAATGCTCGCACAAAACCTTATTTCTGCCCTGAATGTTTTAAAAAACAACAATAGAAAAACCCCTTGCCACAGGATAAATTTGAACACACCCGTCAAGAATGGGCGACAGTTTTCAGAAATCCAAGTATGCAATTTATGTAAACTTGGCCCCAGTTCCCTGAACCAGTCAATCACACCCAACTCAGAGAAAACAGAAACATTGTGGTTGATTTCCTCTTCCATTTCTGCATTCAAATCTATAGCAATGACCTTGGATGAAGGGATTAAAGGAACCCCTAAACCAAAAGCCTGCTGTTGCTGAAACCCTAGCTGTTTCTTGGCCGTTTTTGAAGGGCAGAGACCATGATCCTGAGATTTCTTATCTCCCTTCACCATCTTCATCTACCTCCATGGGCGACACCCATGATTTGCAGGCCCTTATTATTCTGCACAATACCGACTTCTCCCCAGTCGGGAATGAAGTTTTGACTGGTACATCAGTATTTTGCACTTGCAAGCCTTGCTTGACTGTCCCACGCTGTTTGCCCACACCTTTCAGTGTTTGTCCTTCCAAAAACCCCACAAAGTCTTTCCGCCTTCTATGAGCCTCCAAACAATCTTTTTCTCCATTGTGAATGACTTTGCAGACCTTTGAGGCTTTGTTACAGAGCCCCTGATTCACTGTGTTCACACACTAGTCCGGCCATGGCTGGGAGGGAGAAAACAAAATTTTACTTTGGCAGCCAATGAAGGAACCGAAACCCTAGGCCCAAAGCCAGAGGATTCCAAACAGCTCCGCAACAGCATGATGTTATCTACATCCCCAGGATCCCAGGTTAATATTATATATTTAAGATTAGGTAATATTATAAATATTAAATATATATCAGTCAATTCTTCAACCCATTATAAATATATAGGTACATTCTTCAATTTATAAGCACCCATGATGTGAATGTGTTGGACACTTAAAATTAAATAATGTGTTGTTTTTAGGTTAATTACGATTGAAGTATTACCCATTAATGGGGCACTGTGATAATGCAGTTAAAAATTGTGGACGTTTGTGACATGCATAAATTTCCATCCGTGGTATGCTACTATGTATAAGATTGTTTTTTTTTTGAGTGGTTAGAATTCATTTATAGCACTGCAATTTAACAAGCTATGCCTGCTTAAGATTGCAGCACAAAGTCAATGAATCAGCCCCTTTTAAGAAAGCCAATATCCTGTCTGTGTCTTCACACACATATAGATAGATAGAGATGCCATTAATTCCAATATCCTGTCTATGTGTTCATGCACACATAGATAGATAGAGATGCCATTAATGTGATTGACTGTGTTAGTGAAATTCAACTGGTTCGTACCCACGATTCCTGGCCTATCAGTCCTACTTTTCAAGGTTAGTATGCTGGGAAAGCATGGTTATTGACTTGAAAATAAGCCTGCAGTGTGTTTGAAATCTCTTTGTTTCCATGTGAGACTTGGGATTATTTTCAGAAAGGATGACAGAAGGCAGCTATGAACAAAGGAATGTTTTTTGATAAGTTTCTGAAGTTGCTTTTTTGAACAAAAGACTCTAAATAATGGACAGCTATACCAATGCTGTGGGAATGTCAAATATATTTAGTACAAATTTAGCAGCCTCGTACTCCTTGTTTTGCCTTAAAATGCCTAAATACTGTAATGCATTCTAGTTGTGTAGGAGGAGGATAATTTTTAGTTATGCAAAGGGAAGGCCTTTGTGTCACCAAGATGAAAATTAGAATTTGTAAATGATCATGCCTTCCTGCTACAGCCCTTTGCAGATAATCATTCATATTTGTGTAGCAAACTCTGATATCCCAATCCGAACCTGATATGTTGCATGTGCTATATGCTTAAAGGGCATTATCGTTTTTTTCGTTTCCAGTGGTATTCTATAATTTTCACACTACCTTACATTTAAATAAACACTGATATTCTCTATCTCTGCAGATTCTTGAAGAAGAAATTGGTGGTGTGAAGGGACACTTTGGACCTATAAATGCATTGTCCTTTAATCCCGATGGCAGAAGGTTTCTACACTCGTCCCTACTCTCCTTTTCTCTGATAATTTTGAGCGACATACATTGTTAGATGAAGGTTCTGTTGATTTGATATAGGTAACTTACTTTGTAATGGATGTGCCCATTATGAAGTTCAATTGTCACCATATTGAAAGTATCTTTCCTTGTTTTTGCTTGTTTCCATTTTGGTAATTGGATAAATTGTTGGATGCACGTTCCTTTGTCATCTGTCGTCTACCATGTATGTGTATTTATTAAAATCGTATACCTTCAATTCTTTTTGTTTATGTTTTTTAGTGTAATAGATAATACTTTTAGAAGATGAACATAATATTTCCTGCAGAACTTGGTTTACTGTTTTCTGCTACAAGTATTCTGTTATTTTACAAGATAACATTGCATTCCCTGCAGAACTTGGTTCACTGTTTGCCACTCCAACTATTCTGTTATTTTACTTTATACGTAGTGTTCTTGATAAAAACTATAATTTTAAAATCTGGTTTTTGTAGTAACTGATTAAAAGTCTGTATTTTGATAAATATTGCAGTTTTGCAAGTGGTGGAGAGGACGGTTATGTAAGATTGCATCATTTTGATCATGATTACTTCCACATCAAGATGTAATTTGATTTTTAAAATTTTCTTATTAAGACCTAGGCAGAGTGCAAGCTAAAAGGTTTTTGTTTTACTAGTCAGCGTGCAAGCTAAAAGGTTTTTGTTTTATTAAAAGCTAGTCAGAGTGCAAGCTAAGCAAATGTAATTTCAATTCGTAGTCCGGAATTATCAATTTTTAAAATGAGGCCAGGCACTATGCTAAATCAACTTTTGCATTGAAAGCACGTAGTTATTCAAAGCATAATTGTAAGTACACTTCTCTCCAGTAACACCAATATGCAATATAGTGTTTTGAGTTATAGGTGAGATTGTTTTTATGCTAAATGCTCAGGTGAAGTTGTTATATTTATTTATAAAAGGATGATTTATTTTATGTTTCTTGCATTCCACTACTTGAAATTAAAATTTATAGTTCAACCTTTTTGAATACGTTAGAGTACCTTACACAAGTTTTATAGTGCGTGTTAACTTCAAAAGCTTCAGAAATGTAACATTACGCATGGAGGGCATTTCAATCCACAGCTGTTTCTTTGCAGAAGATGCTTGAAATTAAAATATATGAAATATGTATACAATGAGAAATATTTTCTGCAACTCGCAACGGTGAACTTATATATTGCAGTATGAGTTTCTTGCATCCACGGATTTAGACAAACTTTCTCTTGCTTACAAATATTTTACTCAAACCTTTGTGAATGTCACCCAAATCTGATATTTATTTACTGTGATCATCCCAAATGTTTACATATCCCTAGAGATTTTAAATGATAATTTCAATTTAACAACTCTTAAAATGTCATTTTATTAATTTTCAGTACCAATTATTTGATGACTGATTCACCATCTTGATGATGGACCATAGAGTGTAATCTGAATCTGAAATGTCTACTCAAAGTAATGTACACAATTTAAACAATAAGCAACATTATCTGCAATTTGGATTGTAGAAATCTGTTATCATTAAATACACGAAAACATGCCATTCCTAAATGCTAACACAATTTTGATGTAGATAATTGTTGGTAACCAACCCATTTTTCAAATTTTAAGCACCTTATGCACTCCTGCCTAAAATAATCATGAAAGAAATTAATTTCAGAATCCCATGAAAGCTGGTGTAAAATCATTTTGCAGACATGGTTGTTACCACTTACTTGATATGGCCAATTTTCTTGATCAAATTCCAGTTGAAAGTTATAAGGTTTCCCATATGAGTTCCAAAGATTATCGAAATCCGTGTTGAACCATTGAACCAAAAGTTATGGTTCGAAGGGTTCACAAGTTCAGTAGGTACAAGAGTCTAGTGGTTCAATACATTCACAAGTTCAAAGATTCACCATATTGGTATTTTATGAATTGAGTTATTGGGCCCAGTAAGAGTTTCTCGGTTCCTCTAAATCTCAGTTTGAAAGGAACCAAAATCTTCCAGCTAGAGTGCTCCATAGAGTAATGTGCAAGGTGGTTTTTGTAAGGAGAACAAAGATGTTTAAAATCAAGCATTTAAATTATCCCTCGTACAGGCTTAACTTGGTTCAATATTCACATGTGGACCCGATTGTCATTTTGGGAAATAGCTTTTAATGTTTTGTAATCCGACGTGAGTTCGGATATCGGGGATTTTTGAAACCCCTAAATGTAGTTTTGAAGTTTCATTCTCCTCCAACGTGGCAACATCATGCATAAGAAAGTTGTATTCGAGTTGGCAACAATAGGGGATACAAAGGGCCTCTGTTGTTTCTTGTAGAAAGGTGTCGACCCCTACATATCAACAACCACACATTGCCAAAGTTCTCAGTCAAAAGCATCAAGCCAACATTCATGGCAATGTACCACATGTACAGTCACAAGATTCATGATGGATGTGTTGTATAGTCACAAGTTTCATGGATGTCAAGGCAATATCATATCGCATACTATTTGGAATATCCGAATTCATAGATTGCTTCCCTGTTGATTGGCTACATTTACAATTACAACAATAGGAATGTCAGGTGCATGGCACAGTTTTGAAATATTCTAAACTCTCAACATGCTTCTAAAACCCAGGTCAGGCCCGACTGGGGATTTCAAACTTTCAAAATCTAGCGATCACCTGATATGCTTCAAAAATGGCCGTAGACCCGATCAAAGCCGAGTGATGAAGTTCGAAAGTGTTGAAACCTCCAAGGTGACATAAAATTCTTAGCAACATTCGACCATTACAGAGATTGAGGGGCCATATCAATATATCTCAACCTCAAAAGTTGGAAGTATAGATAGATTGCCAAAGCTCTCGATCAAAGGAGATCATCACACAATGCAAGGGCAACGATTGTAAGGCACAAGTCAGGATCTTCGAGGAAGAGGAACATGAGTAGGGAGTTGATAAAGGTGCACTTCGAGGGTGGCGAGATGGGGGTTCTTGTCGTGAAGACACTTGAAGAGACAATTCATAAAATGGTCGTGAAGAGAGCGACTCTAATGACTTCCACAGTGGAAGTGATCCACTTCCTAGTCTCGAACCCGACAAAGATTATTGGAATGAACCAAGAAATCTAGTTTTCATCTTCCTAATTGATCGAATTTGTTAGTGGCTGCGTCCTCAACGACCGCAATCTTTAGAAACTTGAATCTAAAAGCTTCAAAGCAAACACAATTTGTAGTTGACGAGCCCAGATCCAATTTGGCGTCCTCGAGGAAACTCCACAACATATTTCATTGGCTCGAGGTTCCTGAAAATTGTCAACAATTATGCTTTCAACATGATCTATAGGTGTTGTCTAGTGAAACACATTGGGAGATTCTTAAAATCTCAAGCAGTTGAAACATAATGTTATGTTGGTTGCTACAGATGTTGGAGTTTGTGGACCAGGCTATGCGGATGGTGTACCATGTGGGACGTCAAAGACAGTTGTGAACATATCCAGCAGATAGCTATTGTAGTTGTGTGGATTGGGCATATCATGATAATCTTGGACAAAGCTCCCAATGAGGAAATGGAAGTAGTGCGTACTCTTTTGGTTACGACAATGATTATTTGTCATCTTGCAGTGAAGATATTGGCGGAAGTTCTAGTATGGGTGGCAGATACTTAGGCGATAGTGGCTCATGTTATTGTTAATGTATATGAATGAATGATTTTACTGACGTCCACGAGACCAAACAACCTAAGGGACCACCGTATGAAAGTCGAAAGCTAACTCAAGATTTTTTCCAAGTCGGACCTCTTGCTGTGAATCTTTACAATCAAACTAGCGGTCTGGTTGATCTTATCCTCTTCGAATAAGCTGTGCATGTTGTTTGCCCTCGAACTGATTTCGTACTGAGCCCGGATGTCATCATACGTTGTGTACTCCATGATAAAATGCCATTCAGTCTCAATTGCACCCGACACAAAACTTACAAATCCGCTCTTCCCATTCCTCTTTGGGTCTTTTGCATCTACCCGTCTCACATCTGAGGTGGTGAGAACCCGTCCTCAACTGGGCCACTAACAATCTAGCTTTTCCTTTAATAGCTGCCCCCAGATATGCCTTATCACCATGTTCCCAGGTTGGGTTGAACACTTTGATGTAATGAGCCTTTTTCCTACCCATGTTATTAGTCCACATGACAGTCCAGAAGTTTTCTATGACAAACTTTTTTTATTTCCGCATTGGTATTAGGGCATTCTTGTAATTTGATGTTCCATTTACTCAGCTACTTTATATTATGTTTCATCCATGTTTTCTTCCTGCGGACCAAGTCCTATGAGGTTTCCATAGGCATAACCAAACTTTTTAGAGGCAACATTCTTTAAATCAAATACTTGAGATGATTATCATCCGAAAAGCACCTTATCATTAAGTGAAAGAACCTGATTGTGAGTAATGTCCGAGATAGGATAAGTATGAAAATCTCTGGATAAGAGGTCAAATAAAAAGTGAATTGTAATAGGAAACCACATTATATGGTTACGACTTTTTGGATAAAATATCCGTGGGACCCTAAGATTGTTATTAAATATCTAAAAGCTGTCATTTCAAGATTCCATTGTAAAACCAAATCACGGTCCCATGTAACTATGTTAGTATATAGAAGCACTGAGAGGGGAATCAATGTAAACAGGTAATGAACCAATTTAACCAAGAATCTGATAATGCTTTTAAACAACTTCCATACAACAAAACAACAAGAGTAACTATGCAATAGAAGTAAGACAATTCAAGCATCCACAAAGCATAACACATAACACCACTATTTTTTCTTGTGGAAACTCTTGGAAGAGGGAGAAAACCACAGTGGGGATGACACCCACAAATCGCTTCATTGTAGTAAAAAGAGTTGCCTTGTTAGGAGCTTACAATACCCTGTTAGGGGCTCACTTAGTTAAGAGTGACTAGTATGTTGTTAGAAGTACAATTAGACCTGTTAGGATCTACCTCGCTAGAGGATTTAGAACTCCTTAGAAGTCACCCTGTAAAAGGATTTATACAATGAGACCTCTTAAAGTCCACCCTGTTAAGAGATTTAACCTGCTAACCTATTAGAGTTAGCCTTGAGCAATGAACTCAAATGGCTGATCTGAAAATGACACTGCTTTCCTGTCAGATCCAATCCAATCTCTGAATCTTGCCGCAATGTTCTGCCTCTATCTATGATCGCAACCACCAATAATATGATCTGCAACCCTAAATCACACGATTTAGCTTGCCTTTATATTGGTGTTCTTAAGTCGGTTAAGACTTGAAAAACATTCCACAAGTTGACCCAAAACATTTACCTAATTCATGAAAATCAGTGCCAATCATAACTAACATGTCGGCCCGAAACGTAATACAAAAGTTTATTACCAAACACCGACAAATAATCAACCGCCTCGATCATTTGATCATCAGGTACCAATCAGTAACTCAAGCGGTTCAAACTAAACACATGACCAAAATACCAACATACTCAAATAATTGAGTTAACTGTCATGATTGGTAAACTGAACTTCTCTGATCACAATAATGCTCGCGTAACGATCACACCACCCAATGTGCCCGCTAACTCGATCGCTACTCAAAATACTTTTGTTACTGTCTACTTGTTAACCGATCAAAACACTTAGCGTAATGTGCTTTACTTATCCATCCAGTCGATCGGTATCTGTAACCTATTCATCAAATATGAGTTTCCATCAATGACAAACTTATAAGCATCAAACATTGCATCTCAACTCCAAAATCCATCATAATGCCAACAATCTCTCCCTTTGACATTGATGGCGAGATAGTGAAAAAAAAACCTACATTATGCATAGAATGAGTTTGAGTGCTTATGCACTACTCCCCCTTTGACGGTAATGACAAAGGTACATAATTGAACTTCAAAAAATGAAATCATCTTACCGATCATAGTCTTTCAAAAACATCTCTAAAGTTGGGTTTGGTTGTCTCCAATGAACTCTCCTATGACTCTCCCATGACTTCTGCAAGTGCTTTATGGCTTGAATCTGTCCATGTAATATAGAGGCTAACTCCATAGATTCAAGTGTACTCATGTCAGGTAACCCAAGTGTTACCTCTGAATCTTTAATATGTTGCATTACGTCAACTGTAGGAATCAAATAAGTTTGTAACTCTAATAAAGTAGTGATTCTCTTATCTTGTTCTACTTGCAATGTCTTCAGTTTGTGATTTACAAACTTAACTTGTGATCCATAAGTGGTAGTTGAATGTGAAATGGGATATAAACTAGCAATTAAAGACTTAAAAGAGTTGAGATCTTGTTGAGCTTTATTTCTCTTTAGCTCCAAATTTTGGGTAAACAATGAAAAATTAGAAACTTTAGCAAGTAATTTACCAACCTCTTTCAAAGTTTCCTTCACCTGGTTCACATGAATTGTAAGTATCCCTTTATCTAATGCAATAGTCTCCATTAACTTATCAGTCCTCTTCTTTTTCATAATCCATCTTTGCTCTATTCATGGCACAACTTCCTCCAAACTAGTAACTTGCTTAGTGGTAGCACTGATCAAAGTATCCATCTACTCAATCGGTGTAGCATTAAGATTATATTCAACTTTAGGTACAAGATCTTAAAGAATGTCTCTAGCTGAATGAAGTACTTGTTCTTGTTTCCTTTCTTGTCTAAGTTTGTCCCTTTTAGCTTTCAACTTTAGTATCTCAGATATTCGCATTAATTCACTAGGACTCATTTTGGTAACATCAATAGGTCCTTGTATGATCTCAACATCCTCATTTCTAAATTCATCTTCAATTTCTTCCTTAGGAATCTCCATAGCCTTGCTCTTCTTCTTGTAACTTGAACTTCCACTTAGATCCAATTTCCACTTCATTAGATGTTCTGCAACATCAACTTCATGAGCTTTATCTTTCTTTCCAACATCACCTGTCTGTCCAACTATATCAGTTGCAACAAGTTTCACCACCTCTTAAGTCTTATCTTTATGTGCTTCCTCTTTTCTTTGCATATCTTTAACTTCAACAATAGGAGCTTGTTGATATTGTGCCATATAGCTCAAATAGAGGAACGCGCGCTGCCATGGCTCCTTCCTGCTTTTCTTCTTCGGTGGACCCTGCTGTTGGGGCCGCATCTGCTCGGCCTCTGCTTGGGTCTTCCGGTGGTAGATCAGGGGTTAGGGCTTCTGCTTCTGTTGCAGGCGGCAAAGCTGCCTCTTTTGCGGATGTGGCAGCTTTTGAAGCTGCTATCCATGGTGTAGGGGCTCTGACTGTGGATCGTCCGGTTTTGCCTTCGGTTGTGACTCCTGTCCCGGTTAGCCTTCCTATTCGGTTGGAGTTGGGGGCTGAGATTGCTGCAGAAATTGCTCATACGATTGAGGATTTCTCTGCGAGGGCAGCTATTTTTAGATTTCATGGTTTCTGGCCTTCCCTTCAGGCTCTTCATGCTTGGATATCTAAGCACTGGGACCCGTTGATTTATGAATCTGTCCATATTTTCCTTGTGGCTATGGGTTTTTTCATAGTAATGTTTGATGTTGTTGATGACAGGAGGGCTATTTTGTGTAGTCGCTTCAGCTACGAGGACCGTTACCCTTTGTTGGCCAAACCCTGGCACGAGGGTTTCGACCCTGCATCTGAATCCTTTTCTCATATGCCTCTTTGGGTCAGGCTCCCAAATCTTCCCCTTCACCTGTGGCTGGATTTGGTTCTTGAAGCTGTGGGAGATGCCATTGGTAAATTCCAAATGGTGGATTCTAATTCATCAGATATTTTGCATACTACTTACGCCCGCATCCTCGTGGTGGTTGATTCTTCGAAGGGCCTCCCTGAGAAGATCAAACTTGAGGTCCCAAATGGCTCCTGGATTCAGACTATAGACTATGAAGGAATTCCTTTCTGTTGTAGGGTCTGCTCCGGGACTGGACATATTGCTGCGCACTGCCTTATGGAATTGAGGAAATCAAAGAAAAGACCTTCTTGGTGGTCTGGGGCTTTGGTTCAACATTACTCTGTCCTTAAAGACTCTTCTCTTAAGGTTTCCCCCCGTCTGTGGTTGCTGATGCCGTCATTAGCCCTGCTCCGTCTGACCAGGCTATTGATCCGTTGTTGGATGTGGCTGCCGCTGTTGCCCCTCCCTTTGCTGGTCGTGTTCTAGTGGGCAATGTTTTTGGTGTGGTTTTGCCTGCTTCTCCGGTTGGGTCTGATGTCGATGCTTTGGTTTGGGAGAAGGAGGCTTCTCTCGGAGAGGAAGGTTGGACAAAGGTTAAAGGTAACAAATGTAAACTTTCCCAACAGTCCTCTGAGCGACTTCTTAGATCTCATTCTATTGGGCTTATGGGGTCCTAATTGGTTTTACTGATTTTTATTAGGTGGCAGAAGTGTACTGTGTTATTTGTGAGGCCACCCTAGTCACCTTCTTTAGGTTGGTGACCTATTTCACCATTGCTCTGTTGTATCTTTTGTTTCGGGCTTCATTGAAAATATTTTGATGTGTAAAGGGTTTCAGACACCCTTCAAAACCTGTTTTCCTTAATAAAAAACAATAGGAGCTTGTTGTGAAGTATTAGAAGGTATATTACCAATAATTTCTTCAGTCACTTGCTCAGTAGTGACAAATTCATCTACTGTTACCTCATCAATGATAGCCTCTTGTGTATGTTGCTCCTCTTAAGTATAATCTACCAGTTCATCTTCTTTCTCCAATTTCTTCTTCATGATCTCAAGATTCTCATCATGAATTGCCTGTGATTCACCAATGAGTATTCTGCATACTCGACTTCTTGTTTTGAATCCAGGTCTAATAACCTCAATTGTGAGCTTCACATCTTCCATAGACAATTAGGGCTTAAGTAGAATCAATGCTTGTTCCATCATTTCTCTATCTTGTTTTAGAGCATGTCTCCACCTAGCATCAATTTTCTTGAAAAGTGATTCAGTTATCATTTTATGCAATTCACTAGGTCCTCTACAAAACTTATGCTAACTGTATACAATAGCATCTATTATCTTTTGCTTGCCTTCATCATCATATTTATCATAGCATCGGTTGGAATCACTCACAATTCCATATTCCCTTATGTTCTCAGCTATGCTATCAGCAGTTAAAGTTCTCCTAGTCTAGCTTTAGGTTTAACTGATTTCTCAGTTGACATGCCAACAATCTTTGATCTTTTGCCACTGGCCCTCAATTTGGCTTGCTCTTTGTTAGAATATGTTAGAGGTTCTTCCACCTCAGTTGTATCCTTCTTTTTACTCTTTCCTTTTGACTCTTTGTAGTCATGTGATTTTCCCTTCTTCCCCTTGTAAGTTTTCTGATCAGTCACAGGTGTCTTCTCTTTTTCTTTTTCCTTTTCCTTATGCACTGTGGAACTCCTAGTTGTTCTTCCTGTTGCCTTACCAATTGTAGAAGATACAACCTCTACCTCTTCTACTTCTGCAGCAGTAACATAAGACCCTTCCTCCTCAGTCACAAACTTCTTCTTGATCTTATCCATCACATCTTTTGTAATACCACTCTTCTTGGCTAAATCCTCAACTTGTTTCCTCGCTCTTCTCTCTAATACAGGTGCCTTTAGCTGTGAAAGAATTTTCAGACAAGTTTCTTCATAGGACCAAACCTAGGAGTACTGACATCAATCAACTTAGATAGTGACTCATCAACATAGAGTGACACAATATCACCATCTACCTCATAACCCATCGGTAGAGCCCAAGAAGTTCTTGGTTGTACTGCCTACATCATACAAGTATCGATATCCACAACAAAACATATATCTTCTTTGTACTTCTCTACTATATCGGTTGGGATCCTCTCTCTCATGCATTCTTTTAGATGGAAATCTTTGAAATAACCCCACAAAGTACTATTAAATTTATTTCCTAACATCCTTATGCAATCCTTAATATGTACTACTGCAGGTCTATCGGTCGACTGTCGAATCACACCGATACCAGGGAAATGATTTTGCAAGTAGAAGAATATACATACCAGCAATGAACCATACTTGAAAGTTTGTTTCTTGTCCTTCTTGATTCTCTCCATGTCCACAAAGAACTGACTTTTCATGACCTCACATAGGTCATACTGTACATTCTACTTCACCATTCGATATGCAACATGAATACCAACACCGAGCACATTGTTCAATTGGTTCGATTGATATACTTTGTAACCGATCACCATAGATGCAAACTTGACCTCGATATCTGTAAGATCGTTAATTGTCATAGCACGTTGATCTTGTTTCGACTTCGTTAAATGGGTGACCTCATCAACAGGAATCGTTCTTAGAACTGGTACATCACCGATCGCGCACAACCCTGTCATTACGTAAATAATCTACTTGGTAATCTTATGCGGCCTATCCAACCATAAGAATTTATCATGAGCATGACTAAGCACAAATCTGATCCAGTCGGGTTCGAAACATCGGGTAGGTCGACTACATAAGTAAAACCCTTCTCTGCCAAATGCTTGTGTTCATCCTTCAATCCAGAGTCATTACACAATTCGGTATATGCATTGAAGATAACATTTGAACCAAGATCTTCAATCTTACAATGAATAAATGACCTTATATCCTCAATCAACAACACACCATCGGGTATTGAAGACAAAGCGCCTGTTGGATCATTCTCTACTGTCTTCAAAGGATGCAACTTGAATACTAGCCTTAGTTCCTCTGTAATCTCAACCAATATAGGAGTGTCCATAATGCTAACAATAATTTGCTTCACAAAACACAATATAGAACCTTCACAACATAGAGAAAAATCGCTTTAGTTCCTCGATAAGGGTTCATTAAACATCGCTTCAATTCTAGCACAAGATCACAACTATTAATCCACAATCACTTCAAATTGCCTTGGAATTGTTCACAAGTGCTCTACTTAGCTCGTAGAATGTATTGTGACAAATGAACTTCACCTTTTTATCTTATAATGTTTCATTTCCAAGTAATAAATGCAACGGTCAAATAGTACCTTTAACTAGTCGCAACAGGTTAGAACATAACAAGTCATTATGCCATAAAAAAAACCATTATGCAGTCGCATAGAATCATATGTGATACAATATTCTTCATCGGATTCATTCATAACATCAATAGGCATCTAAATATGCTGATAAATCTTACCGTGCAAACAACTTAGGGGATAGGTTATAGATCTTACTTGATTTGCCCCCCCTAAGCCAATAGCTTTGACTTAGTCTAATGATGAATTCTCCACATTACCTGATGTAGAAGTGCTCTCTGTCAACTCAGAAGATTTGAGTTCTCTTTTCTTAACCCATGTTTCCTTCATCTACTTTATGATTCCTTCAACATCTGCAATCTTCTTGCCTTTATCATCAGCAGGCCTATTCACCGGTTGACCAATAGTGTTCTTCTTCTTAACTTTGCAAGATCTAGCAAGATGTCCAATCTTGAAATAGTAACACACCATATACCTGTTTGTCTCCACGGTCCAACATTGCCTTTACTAGTTCTCATCCTTCAATTTACTGTTGTGTGTCCATAGTTGTGACAAAAAAAATAGGTAACATCCAATTGGTTGCCTTGTTGACTAGGTCTCTGCCAGTTGGAGTTATATGGCCTTTGATTGTTGATTCTAGCCCTGCACTCATTAGCAATGATAACAATTACCATGAAAGACATTAGATCTAGCATTGTAACCTTCAGAACTTTCATAAAAATTTCCAAATCTAGGAATATATGTGTTAGGTCTATTAGGTCCAGTAGGTCTAAACCTACATACATTAGCAGTATGACCTTCCTTGTGATAATTGAAACATACCGGTCTGTAATTCCACTTACCATCTTTGTTGTCGTTCACCTTAGGTGTCACATCTCCTTTAGCATGGATCTCCTTTGTACCAGACGACTCACCGACTTCAAATTTAGAAAACCCTAAACCTTCTTTCTCACCATTTCTCCTTTGGCTTGAGAGTTGTTCATCAAGTTTAACATAACTCTTATTGAACGTGTCAAACACATCATTGGTTGCCTTAAGTTCTCCTTTCAACTTTTCATTCTCTTTCCTCATATTCTCATTTTCTCTTATGACATTAGCATTTTCTTCATTTAAATCATGTAGGTGTTCTTGCAAAAAAAAAACTTCTTGTTCAGATCTGAATAGTTCCTCCATCTTGTCTTTTAAAGTATCATCTTTATCTTTGAGAGCATCTTCTTCAACCTTCTTGACTTCGTCTGCAAATTTCCTTGCTTCTAACTCTTGACCCATACTCATTGAGAAGTTTTCCAACTCCCCTTGCATATTCTTCTTTTCTTGCTTCAGCTTGTCCAACACCTTATGCATGTCCTTAGCTAGCTTCTCATTCTCCAAGACCACAATCTCTACCTCAAATTCATCATAACCACTCTACTCACATAGGTCTTCGACGAGATCTTGACTCTCACTTAATTGTTCATCCAACTCTTGTCTCTTAGCCCTAGAGACCTTCAAATGATCCTTGAGTTTCTCAATCATATCTTCAGCCTCTGCAAGTTGCCTTCAATAGAACTCCATATTTTCCTTAAGGATCTCTCCCAAGTTGTTAGGCTTCTTCAATGGAACTTTTCTATCATAGAAATTGTTAGTATATAGAAGTGCCGAGAGGGGGGGGGGGGGGGGGGGAA
>MU226523.1:3276431-3297932 GCA_018584345.1 Thuja plicata | reverse complement strand
ATCTCTAGCAGTCTTAAATGAGAACATCAAACAGATTGATGCCACCATTGTAACATATGATCAAGGTCCATGCATGGATTTGATGAAGATGGAGAAATTGACTTATGCCCTATGCGCGCATCTTCAGGCAGTTGATGCAATGAAAGTATTTTGGCAGAAAGAGATCCAATCTCTTCAGATTGTGTACCCTGAAGTTTACACGGAGTAAGTATGTAGAAGACTTACAAGTTTTTGTACACCTTTGTCATTAATGTCAAAGGGGGAGTAATATAGAATGTGTATATATGAAGATCAGTGTATGTATATATGTAAAAGATGTTATGATATACAATTATTTTTTGTGTTAAGTCATTTTGAGAAACTTGGCCACATTCCTTTGTTGCCATAAATGACAAAGGGGGAGATTGTTGGAAATTTGACTTCCTGAGGATGCATGACTCATTTTGTGTTGTCATCATGGCAACAAAGTCATACTAAGTTTCTGTCAAAGATAACTCAGAAGGAAAAATGACTATGGAAACAGGGCAGACAAAGATATTTAGCGATCAACACATCAGCACACGTGCGAGAGATCAAGTCAGCGTATGTGCATTCAGATATATGTTGTATGACACATGTACATGCCACATCCAGACATGCATAGTATGGGACAATAGTACGACGAAGTTACAGGAAGATCATTAGACCAGCAATCCAGAAGACAAAGCATGGAAGCCAACTAGTGTTTTGATTAGCGTGAATTATTTTTTTATGTAATGGCTAAGCGCCTTTGGTTATATGTTTGTAGTGATGTAATTAGCATTGTAGTAAACACACTTGAGTCGACTTGTTTGGAAGCGTTGTGTATTTTGTTTTAGGGCCGACTAGAGTCTTGTTTTGGGTTGCGCCTATTCAGATATGAACATATAAGTATGTAATGTAAAGTTATGTTACAAGTGTCGATTATTATGTAAGAGGAAGATACAGAAGAGCAGTATGATGAAGTCAGTATATGATATAGATCTTTAAGAGAGTAAGAGCATTCGGGCATACACGGAACTGATCAGACAGTAGTGTCATCACAACAGTTCATTTTGATATAGTGTATATCATCTTTCAGAACGTTGTAGCCTTCATCCTATTGGGCAGTGAGCCATATACCTTTAACAAAGTTTTGTAAAAAACTCCTAACAAGGTCAGACCTTTAACCAGGTCATTGTACTCATATTGTAAAGACTTCTTCTAACAGGGCAAATGAACTTTAACAGGTTCATTATACCTAGTACAATATTTGTGGGTGCTAATTCCCACTGGGGTTTTCCTCTGATCAAGGTTTCCCCGTAATCATATCTTGTGTTATGAGTTCTTATGTTAAGCTTCATTCAATGTATGTTTGATTTATGTTTAAGTTTTTGAAAAGTAATTAATAGACAAACACTGATTCACCCCCCCTCTCAGTGTTTCTAACAACATCGACAAATAATCAACTGCCTCGATCATCTGATCATCAAGAACCAATCGATAACTCAACCAGTTCAAATTAAACACATCACCAAAATACCAACATACTCAAATAATTGAATTAACTGTTGCAGTCGGTAAACTGAACTTGTCTGATCACAATAATGCTCTAGTAATGATCACACCAACCAATATATTCGCTAACTCGATCGTCAGTCAAAATAATTTTTTTTACTGTCTTCCTGTTAACTGATCAAAATACTTAGCATAATGTGATTTACCTAACCATATAGTTGATCAGTATCTGTAACTTATTCATCAAATATGATAGAGTTTCCATCCATGAAAAACTCATAAGCATCAAACATTGCATCTCAACTCCAAAATCTATCATAATGCACACAAACTATTTATTGGAGAAAGCTTTTCAAGAGGAGAAAGCTTTTCAAGAGGAGAAAGCTAAGGATAGGAGACCGTTTTAATTTTATCAAACATCATTTTTGTTTGACTGTAAATGAATATTGGGTCTATGTGCTCAATTTTTCTGTATTGAAAAATAAAAGAATACATAGACTGATCTGTATGTTGGTTTATATTTTCTTTTAGATTACAAATTTGGAACGCTTTTGTAATCCTTTTAATGAAAATTTCATCATACTAAGCATAGAAGATTGTGTTCTCAAATATGTGAGTTTGGGATAGTTAATTTATTATAAAGTTTCCATTCATCCTTTCATTGATTCTCATCCAAGAGCGTGGGAGGTGTAATCTGTGCGTCATCTTTCCTGCATTCATATGATTCTGAATATAAATTTTCCATCTATCTCATGGCTATGGATAGATGGTTGTTCGCCTTCCTTGTCTTCTAGTTAAAGGCATAACTAGTGTTTATTCATTGAAAATCTTGCTGAGGGATTTGTACCTCTCAATTTAGATGAAAGTTATCAATTCAATGATAAATTCTCTAACTGTTGGTAACACTTGTCCTTCTTTCTGGCATTGTGAGTCATATTTTGTGTTTATTTGTGAAGGACAAATATGTTAACCAATAGATAATGATAACTTGAACTTCACAAACTCCTTTAGTTCTACATTTATGTAGATGAAGCCACATAACATGCAATAGGAAAAAAAATGGATCATGTCATGGTATAGTGTGTTAGATACTAACCTTATAATCTACATAAATTTTTCTTTTGGTTTCTTTTAGAATTTCTTAGGACTTGTATTCAATTTTTTTCCTCAATTGGAAATATTTATGAAAATAATAAATACCAAATTTGATATGAAATCAATTGAGTGGTACAAATAGCTCTCCCAAAAATGGCTCTCCTGCTCTCCTCCCTATGGAATCTTCCTTGCCCGTATCGTCTATTGTTGGCAGCGTTGGGTCTTTGGTCGTCGCTCAATCTGCTTCCAATGTGGCGGCTCTCAACTCGTGTGGCAGGGGCTATCATTCCTCATTGAGTGTGGTTTTTTCTTCATCTAGTATCGATGGAGGAAGGTGCCTTTGAGCTCGTCTCCTATGTTGCTAGTTCCTCCCTTGACAACTTTTGGTGCTGTAATGGTGGGTATTTTTGGGTGTGTTGTTTCCCCTTTGGTTTCAAATGGGCCTCCTTCACCTATTTCAACCTCTATGGATGGGGAATCTACCATTGTTCCTAAGTCTTCTATGGCTTCTTCTAGTGGTCGTCTGGCTGGTGGTCTAGGCTCTGTGGTTTTGCTGGGCTCTTCTTAGGTTGTGGTTATGGATAGGACAGTTGTTTTGCAAAGTTCTGGTTAGGGGTTTGGCCCTAGGGATGATAAGGGCATGTTTTCTGTGTGAAAGCTTGTTGCTCTGAGGATGAATACAGAGACATAAGAGAGATCAATCAAAATACTTTTTTTTTTCATTTCTCATGGGCTGATATGTCATTTTCAGGGCTTCTGGCCCTGCGTTCCTTAGTTGCATGTTTGGATTTCCCAAAAATGGGAGCCCATCCTCATTGGTACTTTTCAAATTTTTCCTATGGCTAAGGGTTAGTTTATTTCTAAGTTTGATAATGTTGAGGACATAAATTGTGTTTTGTGTGATCACTTCTTTAGTTGCGATGGTAAATTTTTGTTGCTGGTTAAACCATGGCATCCAAATTTTAACCCCACTTCTAAGTTGTTCAAAAATATTCCTATTTGGGTTAGGCTCCCAAATCTCCCTATTCATCTATCGACAGACTCCTTGTTAGAGGAAGTGGGTGAGGCTTTGGGAGATTTTCTAATGTTGGATAAGGACTCTTCTGATTAATTCCATTCTACTTATGCTCGTATTTTGGTAGATTTGGATGTCTCTAATGGACTCCCAACTGAGATCAAACTTGAAACTTCTAAGGGTTCTTGGATTCAATCACTTGACTATGAAGGTATCCCCTTCATATGTCGAAGATGCTTCAAAACTGGGCATGTCTCGGATCAATGTGATTTAGAGAAAAAGAAAAGGGTCCTGTCATGGTGGCAGGGTGTCTCTTCTGAGCATTATACTTTTAGAAAGAAAATATTTTCCCAAGTGGTTACGCAGTAATCTCCGTGTCCTATCTCTTTGATGGATATAGTTTGTGCTAAGGCCAACCCGCCTTAGGTTGTTTGTGTGGCTTCTGTTCCAACCTCTGATGGGGATCTTGCTGGAGGTCATGTTTGTAATGTTGAGTGTTGTTGGAGATATTGTTGTTGGCTCCTCCTCTGAGGATATTGATGATGCTTCTAGGAAGAATGGTGGGTCTCTATCTTCTTCAGCTTTTGATCAGGATTTGGTTGGTGGTAGCGCCTCCTTGGCTATTGTTGGCCCTACTCCTCTGATGTCTATTGGCCCTACCTTGGTTCCTACTGCTAGCCTCCCCCCTTAGGTTGTGGGGACTTTTGCGTTGAATTTGATTTCTTGGTAGGATGTTATCGCTAAGGTGGAAGAGGGTTGGATTAAGGTCAAAGATAAGAAATCTAAATTGCCTCAACCCTCTTTTGATATGACCCTTTGGTCCCAAAAGGGTGAATAAAAAGGTAAATCTTAAAATTTTTTTGGGCTGGGTTGGGCTGAATTTCCTTCTAGTCCTTTTTCATCTTTTGGCTGCATGTTGGCTTTCCATGCGCAATTTTTTTCTTTGTCATGAAGCATTTGTTCTTGTTGGTTGGAGTCTGTTGGCTTTCTCCCCCCTATCTCAACTTTGTCATGTCTTATTATTGTCCTATTCAATGTCGTGGGAGGTCTTGAGCATATTTTAGTTTGGGTTTCAGGTCCCTCCAAAACCTTTTATGTTCAGGGTTTCGGGTCCCTTGAAAGCTTGTTTTTCACTTAATCAAAAAATTAGATATGAAATCTAATTAGGTAAATAAGTAATGGTATCTTTATAAAGAAGATGTTTTATAGACTTGTGTAAGCATTGCTTATGGAATGTTAACTAGAAAAGAAAGAGAATAATGATGCTCTCGCAATAACACAATTATTTATACTATTATCTTAGGATGACACTCACCATATTATTGTAATTGTTAATAATACATTAAGATATCTCTCATTATAGAAAATTATCAAGTAATATTACAATGCAATGGGTTATAAACTATGACTTAAGCCACTTCCAATGGTCTTTAATATTGTCGCATAAAATGTCTCAAATGCATGAGTCATGTTTTAGGTGGGACCTCCATATTTCTTGGTTAGGGGTCCACCAAGAGTGAATGAATGAATGAAGGTATTTTAATGATGTCAATGAGACCAAACAGTCTATGTGACCACACATCAAAGACCAAGCTAATTTTTTATGTTCTTTTCAATATCATACCTCATGTTATGAATTTGTATCAAAAAACCAATGGTCTTGTGCGGTCTTGTTTCATCAAAAAGTTGATGTAGACAACCATCCTTCAAATTGTCTTCATATTGCTCATGGATATCCTGATAGGCAACACACTCAAAAATAAAGTATCAATATGTTTCAACACACCCTTTATTGTAGAAAATGCATGTTCTTTCTTGTCAAACCTCCTTGGGAATCATCCATCTACATGTCTCGCAATGCAGATGGTGGGATCCGGTTCTCAACTGCTCCACCAAAAATCTAGGTTTACCTTTGATTTCCACTCATAATTAGTCTTTATCCACATACCCCCAAGTGGGATTGAACTCTTTCACATAGTGGATTTTTTTCTCCCCATTTGCTTTGTCTAAATGGCAGCCTTGAATTTTCTAGCAACAATCTTTTTATTTCTTCATTGGTGTTGGGACATTTTTGCATTTCAATGTCCCACTTATTTAACCATTTCTTATTCCACCTCATCCATGTCTTCTTTTCGCGCTCTAATCTCTCCTCGACCACTAACTTGGCCCAACATTGTTTATCCACATTTTCGACTTTGTTTAAATAGATTAACACACGAATAACTGGTGAAGCCTCCATCAGAACATACTTGCCTCAGCCAAGAGAATCTCATACGAAATTTTTGATTTGACTTGAAGACTTGCATTAATAAGATGCTTTTGTATTCTTTCAATTTGTTTCCATTTGTGATTAGAGAGACTGCTCCCCCAAGCTTCATACCCATACAACACAACGAGAGTGACCAATAGGCAAAAATGTCTCTTCTTGATTTTCCAATCCCATTGTTTCGCTTGTCTACATCTATTTTGCAGCAAAAAAGAATCTCTCCATCCCCCTTGCATCCCTTTAGTTCTGCAAGTCTCCCAATTGAGCTTTTGTAAAAGTCAATTCCTAAATATTTATATTCGTCTACAATCTCAAACATATTTTCTTCAAAGAGGAAATTAAGTTGTTTTTTTAAAAGAGGAAATTAAGTTGTTTTTTAAAGAGGAAATTAAGTTGATTTTAGTCTTGCTAGTGTTCGTGCCTCCATCCCAACTTCATGACAAAAACTCTCTAGCACCCTCAAGTGTTCTCTCAAATCCTTGGTTGTTTGTATAATTAGAATGAGATCATCAACATGAAGAAATAACTTTACCACGTACTTAGCAAGTTGTACAATATGCAAAATATGCAAACACATATCCAATATAACAACCCATTTGCTAAATCCTTTGCATTGGGTTTGCGCATTGCATAGGTTAGTTGCTAAGGGTATTCCTTAGGATACTTATTCTGTAACTTGTTGATATTGTAGATGATTCGAGAACATTTTCTAAGGTATTTACCTTATTTGCATATAGTATAAGATGTTACAACTTAAGATTTATGGAGCTATTGCATTCATAAATTATAGTGAACGCTCAAGGTTTTAAAATGTTCTAGTGTAGATTAATCTTTGCCAATACCATTGTTGTTTAACCATCATTAAATTATATTTGTTACATACTCATTGCACACTTCTTTTGCTAATATAGTGTATTTAAACCTTTTCATATAAAAAAATTACGTTGACTCTTTAACATTCCCATTGTTGGAAGTGGATTCACCTGAGAGGGGGGGGGGGGGGAATCAGAGNTGAGAGGGGGGGGGGGGTGAATCAGAGTGATACAAGAATGAAAACTTTAAAAATTGTTGAACACCCTTTAAAAGATGAATAAACCAATTTCTAATCAGATCTCAAAATAATAGAGAACAATGTGAATTGAAGAGAAAAACAACTTTTAGGAGATCATTATTTTAAAGCATATTTATGATCATTCAATTGATCAATGAATAATCATTAAATTAACTTTGTTGTTTCAATCTTGGCAAGTTATGCAGAGTTTGGAACAAGTGAACATAATATAATGTAAAGCAAGATGTAACAATTAATCAAGACCAATTGTATATAAGTATCAGAGCATACACTAAACAAAATGGACAAATGATAGAACAAATTGAGAGAGAAAATAGTAAACACAAGACACCATGATTTGCATGAGTGGAAAACCCTCTTGGGGTAGAAAAACCACTCGGAACCTGTATATCTTATTAATCCAAGGAGCACCAACTCTGTACATAAATATTTTGAAGCACCAACTTCAAGGAGCACCAAACCCATTCTCCCAATAGATCAAATGTGTCTAATAACAATAGCTAATAATCTTACAACGACATTATATGTTTGCAATTATAAAATTACTAGCTTGTTGAGTGATAAAAAATTATTTTATGAATCCAACTACATGGTATATGTATATATAATAAAAAATAAATATCTATTTGAGAATGTGTCTTGTTTAGAATCATAGATAATTGTCTTTATAGATACCCTCGAGCTAGGGTATCCTAAACCTAAGCAAGGTTATAAAATATTTTCATTTTCAACATTTGCAAACTTTATGCATGATACCATCAGAGCTAACGCTGGAGTTAGGATAACAAACCCTAAGAAGGGTTGATAAAAAGCACATTTATCATTTTCTATTTTCACTTTGAATACCACAGAAATCTTTGTAAACAATGTTGTTTTCCGCATACACATAATTTTAACCATTAACAACCAATCAAATGCAGAGGTAACTATTTTTGAAATAACGAATCATCTTGCCCCTTTTTGACCGGAAAAAGAACCAGAAACCATTTTGATTCAAAGAAAAAGTGCAACGTTATTACCTGAGAAAGATCCCAAAAAATCTGCACAAATACTCAACCAAATCTCATGAGACAACTGCCAGTAGAATCCTCATTAACTGTCATCCAATATATTTAGAACCCAAAACCAGAATGCAACTGTAAAATTCATGACCAAGGTTTCAACTTCATGTCGGTGGGCTAAATAGAGCTCAATAATGAAATGAACAAAATGAAACAACCCTAGACATAGTTATTTCCCAAATGAAATCATACAAACTTTTGAAGTCTAAATACAAAAGTAATTCATCGACAACGAGTAAGTTTCCCATAGGTGTCATGTCACCAATACAATCTTAACCAACATCATAAAATATCAGTATAGTCAGCTTCAAAGTTACTTTAACCTGTTGATCATATAATACCTCATATTCAAATGTTGTTGGTAGTGCTTAAGAATAACACTTTAACTTTTCTTGTTCCCAAAATCAAGTGTCGACTTGACACTTTGAAAAATCAACTTCTTTATAATTCGATAAGCATAAAGTGCTTTTGTAATCATAATGTGCTATGTAGCAACCTGATAACCTTTACACAATGAAATATGTATATGTTGTTATGATCATCAAGTGCTTGGTTATGGCTTTAAACATCAACCACTCATAAGTGCTAAGTCGAACATATTTCATTTTAACCAAATCAGAGAGGAAAGCACATTCAAATGTGTATGATATAGTGATAAAAAAAATGTCCAATAAGCTCTTAGTATAATTGATATCAACAAGATGATTGTGTCACATGTACATATTATGAGACAACATTAAAATGTGTCATATGTCAACTTAGTATCAATTATGTTAAAAGTGATTAACATAAACATGTGACTTGAAATGAGATGCCCATTCAATTGTGCCAAATGAACCATATACCCAAACCTATGAACATGAGAGCAATAAGAATGAGAAATTATCTGATCACATGTACCTGTGAGCTCTGCATAGAGAATAACTTATCACTAACAAGTAACACTAACATCTGTAAATGCCTATGTTACTAAACTGAGTATGGATCTCAACATATATCTACATATGTCATCAAGAAAGATAAAGGTCATGTCACCTCAATATAGTCAACTATGATGATAGCAATGTTCCCTGTTTTTGTCATCAAGGACAAACACATACGGAGGGTAACAAACTCCCCCTTTGTCCTTAATGGGAAAAATAAGCATCACTGAATCAAAATAAGATTTTCTAGAATGTCACTGTACCAAGATATATGTCAATGATCCAAAACCAAAAACAACAGAAGTAGATACCCAAAAGCAATAAGAAGAGAGCCAAGTATCAACAAAAACAAAATCACTGAACCATTTGAACCATCAAAGATCACTGATTCAGTATCCATAGATAAGAGACTATCTTCCAGTAGAGACAATGTTGTCAAATATACAATACTGAATATATGCCAAACTAGACCAAGTTGCCAGAAAGCCGAAAATATCATTACCACAATATGTCATAAAATAGCACTATCATAGAAATGCCGCCACCACTTTCCAAATACCCAATATCACAATATGCCAGAAAATAGCACTATCACATAAATGTCACCACCACTTTCCAAAAACCACTGCCACCGGATATCACATAAATGCCAATATCAAAAAAATAATAAGATATGTCACATTGTCAGTCAAATAATATGCCAGTAAATTTAATGATGATTCCCCCCCCCCCCTTTTTTGTCTCAANGATCCCCCCCCCCCCCTTTTTTGTCTCAAGGACAAAGGGTAACAAAAAACAATATACTGATAACCAGAAGAACCAATGTTGCAAGATATGACAATGAGTAGCAAACAACCAAGTGAAGAAACAAAATATTGTTGGTGGAGAGTCAAGCTCCCCCATAACCTGTGAGCAAGTTTAAGCAAGTAAAGATTGAGAGATAACTCCCAATTATTCTCTGAACCTTTCAAAAGTTTCTTTAGGCAAAGATTTTGTAAAGATGTCAATCACTTGAGCTTGTGTAGGCACATAAACAAGTTGTACCTCATTGGCTAAGACCCTTTCTCGCAAAAAGTGAAACTTAATAGCAATATGTTTTGTGTGAGAATGCATCACTAGATTTTTAGAGAGATTAATGGCACTGGTATTGTCACAATAAATGGATATTGGTTTGGGAACATTAATACACATATCTACTAGTTGATATGACATCCAAATTAATTATCTACAACATGCAGTAGTTGTTATATATTCAGATTTGGCAATAGATAAAGTGACACATTCTTGCTTCTTGTTGTGCCAAGCAACAAGACGACCACCTAAGAAAAAAGCAACACCACTAGTTCTTCGTTTGTCATCCATACAACCAGCCCAATTAGCATCAGTGAAACCAACAAGAGTAAAATCATCATTGAGAGGATACGATAAACCATAATCTATTGTACCCTTAATGTACTTGAAAATGTTTTTTACAACATTCCAATGTGATTGTTTAGGTGCAGATTGAAATCCTAAAACTAAACAGGTTGCATCAAATCAGGTCTAGAAGTTGTCAAATAAAGCAAGCTACCTATTATAGATCTGTATTCAAATTGATTACCTCAAGTGAATCATCAGAATTAGCCAATTTTTAGCCAATCATCATTGGAGTGCTAACTAGGGCGCAATCAACCATATCAAACTTTTTAAGCATTTCTTTTGCATACTTGGTTTGTGAAAGAAAAATGCCTTGTTCAAGATGAACAACTTGAAGACCAAGAAAGAATGTTAATTCACCCAATATAGAAATCTCAAACTTAGATTCCATGATTTTAGAAAACTTTTGAGATAGGTAATCGTTGTTACAACCAAAAATAATATCATCAACATAGATCTCAACAACCAAAATGTCATTAACTTCAGCTTGGACATACAATTTGTTGTCCACTCCACCTCTAATGAACCTATTAGTTGTAAGGTGGGAATCCAACCTAGAATACCAAGCTCTAGGAGCTTTTTTTAGACCATAAAGTGCCTTCTTTAACCTGTAAACATAATCTAGTTTATCTGTTGATTCAAATACTTTTGGTTGTTCCATGTAAACTTATTCTTCAAGAAAACCATTAAGAAAAGTATTTTTTTATATCCATTTGGTAGATTTTTAATTTTTTATAGCAAGCATAAGTCAGAAAAATTCAGATTGCTTCTATTCTAGCTACAGGTGCATATGTTTCACCAAATTCAATGCTTTCTTGCTGAGCATAAACTTTACAAACAAACTTGGCCTTGTTTCTAACAACTTTTCATGATTCATCAAGTTTTTTTATGAATATCCATTTACCCTTATAACATTTTTATCTTCATGTCTTTGCACTAATTTCCAAGTTTTATTTTTCTCTATTTGATTAATTTCATCTTTCATTGCATTTAACCATCAATCATCAATTAAAGCTCCAAACACAGTCTTAGGTTCAAAATCAGTTACCAAACAATAATGTTCAGCTATTTGAGCTTTCTCTTCAACTCTAGTTCTTCTTCTAGTAAGAACCCCATCATCCTTTTCACCAACGATCTAAGTTTGTGGGTGATTCTTTGTAATAGCTTTAGGGACTGTCTTTGGAGGTGTGGTTGCTTTAGGACTTGATTCACCCTCCTTATTTGATGTAATTGTTTCACTAGATTTGGAAGCTTCATTAAGTCTTATAGTAATGTCCTCTTCAACATCCTGCAATCGATCACTTAAAAGCATTTACTCATCAAATCCTACTTTAACAGATTCAACAATTTTATTCAATTTAATGTTGAAACATTTATAAGCTTTTCTATGAGTAGAGTATCGAAGAAAGACGCCTTCATTAGATTTAGTTTGAAAACTTCCTAAATTTTCATCATCTCTCTTAATATAACATTTGCATACAAAAATTTTAAAATATTTAATGGAAGCATCTTTACAATACCAGAGTTCATAGAGAGTGAGGGTAGATTTTACCCTGAATTTCACACGATTCAGAATATAAATATTTGTGTGAACAACTTCTTTCCAATACCTATCAGGAAGCTTTACCTCATTAAGTATTTGTTCGTCCTATCTCCTTAAAAATTCTATTCTTTATTTCAACCACGTCATTCTGTTGAGGTGTACGAGCAACAACATATTGTCTCTTGATTCCATGTTTTCACAATAGTCAACAAATTATTGTGAGGTAAACTCACCACCCTTGTCTTGTAGGTATAGGAAAGGTTACTGAGAGGGGGGCAAATCAGTAATCACCAACTTAACCTTAAATCACAATCCCAAATATTATTCACATAGATTTATTGATTATAGCTTAGTTAACCTATAGTAGTATTATCGGTTACCATAACATTAAACATTCATGCAACATAAAGTAAACATTCATACAACATTAATACCAATATTTATCTCGTAGAAACCCAATTAGTGAAAAAACCACAGTGTGAGATCAGTGCCCACAAATAGTTGTACTCTTCTGAAATACGCTCGATAAAGAGCTTTCCCAATTAAGGGTTACAAAATCACTGTTAAATACTACCCAGTTATGGGATTTCCCTAGAGACCCGTTAAAGTCTTATACCTTGTTAGGAGTAACCTAGTGAGAGGATATTAGAAACTCTTTTGAGAATTTCACCTTGTTAAAGGATTTACAATAGACCTATTAGGGTCACCCGATTAATGGATTTTACTGTCACAATTGTTAGAGTAATAGCCAATAAAATAATCTATAGTTTGCACTAATTCTGTTGTATCATATCTGATAAAGTTTCTTAACACAATAACATATTATTCCAATCCTCTTGTTCAAATATGTATCCTCTTCTATGATCGCAACAATCCTTCACTATTAGTTTCTTTGTTCCACTGATATCTTGTCTTCTTCTTCGTCAAGATACCTAACTTCTTCTCGTCTCTTCCTTAAGTAAATAAAATCTTTTATCGTCAAAACCCTAAACCTAGATCTAAGGATCATAACGTCATCATCCTTTTAAATTGTTTTCTTGTTCTTCCTTCTTGTCGGCTGCGTCATGATTTTCCCTTTTAACCGATAGCTGTCGACTTCCGATAGATGACCTCCTTATGCTAATAATTCTTTGTATGCTGATATGTAATACTTTTGTATTTGACATCAATGAAAAATAATATAACTGATCTAAACTCTTCATCAACTTAACTTCTTTATCAACTAGAGTTGTTATGCCAACAATCTCTCCTTATGCCAGCATGTCTGACCTTAAACACTTTAGTTTCAAATCAGATTCATGTTCTACCATGTTTTTGAATATCTTAAATCTTTCAAAAGCTTCAGATTTTTGTTTGAGAAAAGTGACCCATACCATTCTAGTAAAATCATCAATAAAGAACATGAAATATTTCTCACCTTTGATCGATTGTGTCCTTGTAGGACCACATAGATTTGTATGCACAACCTACAAAGGTATTGTGGAAGAGTGTTCCTAACATTTGAAAGACACCTTTGTTTGTTTTCCTTTCAGACATTCTTTGCACACTGTGTTTGTAGGTTTACTTAGAATAGGCAAACCTTTTACATTTTGGTTCTTGCTAATACAAACCAGATTGTCAAATTTTACATGCCCCAATCATTTATTTCATATCCAATTTTTCGCAACTTGACTCATGAGGAACATGCCTTCATTGTTTTCATGATCAGTAGAGCCAAGCATATTATAAAGATTACCATGTGTTCTTGAACCGGTTGTAACTATTTTACCTTATTTGTTCTTGATTGCACACCCTAGTGAGTTGACAGAAACACGATAACCGCAATCGCAAACTTGAATAATACTTAAAAGATTGTATTTGAGGCATTTTACATAATACACAACATGAATCGGCGTATCATCATTTAGCAGCACAGTGCCTATACCTATTATATGAAGTCCAGAGTTATGACCAAACATCACAAAATGACCAGAATGATCTTCAAATTTTAAAAATTTATTCTTTTCCCTTGTCATGTGTTGGGAACAACTACTGTCTAATATCCACGTTGTTGTCTTGTTATAAATTAATGCAGTTTGATCTACAATAGATTGCTTAGTGGTATGAACAAACTCGGGTTTCCACACTTTATCAACATGTGCACTTGACTTGCACTGATTAGCAGTATGACTAAGAGTATTACACTTGATATATCTTATTGTGTTTGGAAAACGATATGCTTTCTTATGTCCAAACATGGGTATTCTATGCATTAAAAATATGCATGTGCTAACCTTGTGCCCGAACTTATTGCAATAGAAACAATAGCCATGAAGGAAGCCAAACCTAAATGATGTTTTGTTGTAAGTATAGGAGTGTTTCTTGTTTTCTCATTTAAAATTATGTTTTGATGTTTTAGCCTTATCAAAACCCACACTTGTCAAATCCTTGTGTTTTTTTTGTTGTTGTTAAGAATATCATTTAGATGCATTATACTTTCATATTTTTCAATCTGTTTTTGCAAAGAATTAACTTGTTGTTCTAGACTTTGAATTTTATGATCATCATCAACAAGCAAGGTCTTCTTACTGTCAATTATCTATTTAGAGGTTTATAACTCAACTTGCAAAATTTGATTTGTACTTTCATGAGTAGCTACAAGATTCTTAAGTATTTTGACTTACTTAAGAGCACAAATAAACTCTTCTTCAAGATATACTTCACTATTTTGAGAATCAGTAAGATTTTCTACTTTGCTAGAGGTTACCTTTTTAGAAGGTTCAATTTCTTCCATAAAGAGTGTTTCATCACCTTCACAGGGTGAGTCATCTAGCTCATCCTTGGAGTCTTCTTTAGTAAATAGACTCTTCTTTTTAAGGTTATTGAATTTCGTTTTAGGATTCAAGTCTTTATTTTTGAAAAAAAAAATCATTTTTATCCTCCACAGTTTGATCAATATAAGGACACTTGGCAGAAAAGTGTCTTTCTTTGCCACAATTGAAGCATTTGAAGGGTATTTTACCTTTGTATTTATTTTTTAAACTTTTTAACAAGTAAAGCTTCAAAAGCATCTGAAAATTTAGATTCACTATCAACTTCATTCTTTTATGCTTTAAAAGCAGTTTCTTTAGAAGTGGAAGGATTGCTTCCAATGCTCATTTCATAGGCTGTAAGTATGCCTTGCAATTTATGAAGAAACATATTAGAAAAAAAAAATCTTTTCTTCTAGGGTTGATATTTTAGTCTCAAATTTAGGCAAAATGTTTTTAACAACCTTTGTCACTACATCATATTCATCAACAGTTTCTCCAAGACCTCTTCGAGCATTGACAACTTCATCAATTCTAAGAAAATAATTAGCTATAGTTTCATCATCTTTCATTTTCAATGAATCAAGATGGTTCTTGAGTGTGAGAAGTTTAGACTGTTTGAGCTTAGCATCTCCTTGATAAATAGTTTCAAGTTTTTTCCATATCTCATTAGTAGAATTACAATACATGACTTTGACAAAGACATCTTTCGTGAGTCCACACAAGAGAGAAAACTTAGCTCTTGCATTACGTTCATGTTTTGTCTTTTCATCAGGATATGTAGTAACCGTAGAGGGAACAATACATTTATTGTTTACTGCCTCCCACATCCTAACATCAAGAGAATTTAGGAATGTTTCCATCATAACCTTCGAGAACACATAATCAAATCCATCAAATAGTGGATCTCTTGTAAGAGAAGCACCTTCTTCCTGAGCCATAAGAACTTCCAAAAGACCATAATCAATCCCTAGGACATACCTATATGCAGGGAATCTATGCTTTGATACCACTTTTTGGAAGTGTATTAACTCTGAGAGGGGGGAGGTGAATCATAGTGAGACAAGAATGAAAACTTTAAAAAATGTTGAGCACCCTTTAAAAGATGAATATAGCAATTTCTAATCAGATCTCAAAATAACATAGAACAATGGGAACTGAAGAGAACAATAAATTTTAGGACATCATTATTTCAAAGCATATTTATGATCATTCAATTGATTAATGAATAATCATTAGATTAACTTTGTTGTTTCAATCTTGACAAGTTATGCAGAGTTTGGAACAAGTGAACATAATATAATGTAAAGCAAGATGTAACTGATAATCAAGACCAATTGTATATAAGTATTAGAGCATACACTAAACATAATGGAAAAATGAGAGAACAAATTGAGAGACAAAACATTAGACACAAGACACTATGATTTTCATGAGTGAAAAATCCTCTTGGGCTAGAAAAACCACTCAGAACTTGTATATCTTATTAATCCAAGGAGAACCAACTCTGTACATAAATGTTTTGAAGCACCAACTTAAAGGAGCACCAACCCCTTTCTCCCAATAGATCAAATGTGTCTAATAACAATAGCTAATAATCTTACAACTACATTATATGTTTAATGCAATTATAAAATTACTAGCTTGTCGAGTGATAAAAAATATTCAATGAATCCAACTACAGGTACTGTCATTACATTACTAGAAATGTCTTTCTGCAAAACCAACTACATCACACACCTTTTAAAAAAAAATGATATCACTGTATAACCAATGTCCTTGTTTTCTGTTTGAATCTCTGTAAAAATCTCATCATTTGTTTTCTTCACACACACACACACACACACACACACACACACACACACACACACACACACACACACACACACACACACAAATGAATATCTGTTTGAGAATGTATCTTCTATAGAATCATAGATAATTGTTTTCATAAAAACCCCCGAGCTAGGGTATCCTAACCCTAAGTAGGGTTATAAAATATTTTTATTTTCATCGTATGCAAACTTTCTACATGATACCATCAGAGCTAACCCTTGAGTTAGGGTAACAAACCCTAAGAAGGGTTAATAAAAAGCACATTTATCATTTATCATTTTCACTTTGAATACAACAAAAATCATTGTAAACAATGTCATTTTCCACATACACATAAGTTTAATTGTTAACAACCAATAAACTGCAAAAGTAAATATTTTTGAAATAAAGAATCATGTTGCCCCTTTTTGACCAGAAAAAGAACCAGAAACCATTTTGATTCAAACAAAAAGTGAAACATTATTACCTCATAAAAATCACCCAAAATATGCACAAATACTCAACCAAATCTCACGAGACAAATGCGAGTAGAATCCCCATTAACTGTCATCCAATATATTTAGAACCCAAATCTAGAATGCAACTATAAAATTCATGACCAAGGTTTAAAATCCCTTCATGTCGGTAGGTTGAATAGAGATCAAAAATGAAATGAACAAAATGAAACAACCCTAGACATAATTATTTCCCAAATGAAATCATACAAACTTTTGAAGTCTGAATACAAAAGTAATTCATTAACAATGAGTAAGCTGCCCATGGGTGCCATGTCACCAATATAATCCTAATCGACATCATAAAATCTCAATATAGTCAACTTCAAAGTTACTTTGACCCGTTGATCACCCCATATTGAAAATTTATAGGTATTTCTTAGGAATGACACTTTAACTTTTCTTGTTCCCAAAATCAAGTGTCGACTTGATACTTTGAAAAATCAACTTCTTTATAAGTTGATAAGCATAAAGTGCTATGTAAGTAACCCGATAACCTTTACAAAATAAAATATGTATATGTTGTTATGATCGGCAAGTGCTTGGTTAGCACTTTAAACATCAACCACTCATAAGTGCTAAGTGAAACATATTTCATTTTAACCAAAGAAGAGAGCAAAGCACATTCAAATGTGTGTAATATAGTGATAAAAAAATCCAATAAGCTCTTAGTATAATTGATATCAATCAAATGAGTGTGTCACATGTGCATATTATGAGACAACATTAAAATATTTCATATGTCAACTTAGTATCAATTACGTTAAAAGTGATTAACAGAAACATGTGACTTGGAATGAGATGCCCATTCAACTGTGCCAAATGAACCATATACCTGAACCCCTAATCATGAGATAAATAAGAATGAGAAATGATCTGATCACATGTACCTATGAGCTTTGCATAGGGAATAACTTATCAGTAACAACACTAGCATATGTAAATGCCTATATTACCAAACTAAGTATGGATCTCAGCATATATCTGTATGTGTTAAAACCTACCTGTCAAACATAATCACTCAAACATGCAAACAACAAATATTAGTCATTAGGAATCATAAACATGTTAGAATATTCAAATGAAAGCTTAAAACAAATAGGTTTACACCACAACCTCCGTTGAGCCAAACAAGTGCACCCAAGCCTTGTTGATTTTCTTTTAGAGATATTTGTGGGTGTGCTCTACCAACACAATATTAAAATCCCACTAGATTGATGGATGGAAGCTAAAATGCATACTAATGGATAATGAATATCTCAAGAACAATTATGAAGAACTTGTCTCAAGCCATTCACCAAATGTATAATGAAACTATACTAACATGCTATGAAAGATCAAATGAAACTAAGAACTAGATTCATTTCCATTATACCTAAGATGTGTTTTCTAGTTTTCTAAAAACATAAACATGAAATGCACTATAAAATTCTAGCACTAAACTAGCATGATAACAATGCATAAATAAGAGATGATTTTCTCTTGACAATGGCCTCTATTTATAGATTTTTTGGAGGAGAGAGAGGGCTTGGATGAGGTGGAGCTCATGTGACATCCACATAGGTGCCACATGAGGGACACATAAGCCATGCAAGAGGCCCACTTTTCTCACACATGTGTGAGCAACTTGTGATGTGATGGGTCAAGGTGTACTTAAAGTACACATGTGAAGGATCTTGTAAGAGGTGTAAGAGTTTTGGTCCAATGAAACACTTTTAGAAAGTGTAAGAAGATGTCATCATGGGTGTAAGAAACCTTGTTGGCACCAAATTAAGATTATTTGGAAAAGTTAATTTTTGGAAATTTGCTCACACATGTGTGAGCAAATAATTAGGACTAATTTGTGTAGGAACCAAGAAATTAGCCTAATTAACCTTAGTTAATTAGTGAGTAGGTTTATTTGGTGAGAGTGATGTGAGGTAGGGTAGGATCTAGGTTCAAATTAGCTTAATACAAATTAAATTTAGATTAATTATAGTTTAGTAGAATTAAGTCATGTGAAGGAATAAATAAATTAAAAATTTGTTTAAAAGAGATTAATGGGGGGTAATGTATATAAATAAGATTTAATACATTAAAGGGGATAGTATTTAAATTAAATTTAAATACTAAGGAAAATGAATCATATTTAATTAAATAAATAAAAGAATATAACAAATATAATTAATTAATTAAAATTAATTATAATGCTATGGGAATATTAATTAAATTAATATAAGGACAATTTTAGACGTCTATATTTTGCCCCTCTTTGATGTGGCGTCAAAAGTGGTGTCGCGTTAAAGAAAATAAAATAAGATGCCCCAGAAAGGTCAGGAAAACCTAGGGCAGCGAGAGTGAAGGAGTGTGCCCCCTCGAGAAAATAATAGGAAAAAATAAAATTTTTAATAAATTTTTCTCGAAAAAGGTGGGAAAATAGGGAAAGAAGACCAATTGCATGGCGTGTCCAAAAGAAATAGAGGAAAAATGGGGACCAGAGCGGGGAACAGGAAGGAGGGAAGAAATAGGCCCCAAGGGGCTATAAATAGTCCACCGGGGCCCAAAGAGAAGTCACTTTCACTCACAAAGAGCAAAAAACATAGATGAAGAGAAGAGCGATGGTAGCAAAGCGAGAACGTGCGTAGCTTGGGGAGCGGATTAGGATCCATCAGCAACCTACAGACGCTGGACCACCAGTGAGTAGTCGAAGGCCTCCTTGTCCATTATGAATTTAATATGTTTTAGGGAATTTATGGGGCCTTAAATGCGCTCCAAACTGGCCCACAACGCAGACAGAAATCGCCTAACCACTGTCTACATAGACGACGATCACTAGGTTGTCATCCTCACAGACTACCGATCAGCGATCGATGTCTGCACATATAGAGATCACTTGATCTTTGTCTGCGAGGGCAAAGGGGGGTAAAAAAGGACAGCGGAGATGATGGAGTTAGAACTCCGCCGTCTGTGCAGCAAAGAGGCGGCGACCTAAGCCATCATCTCCATAGATTAATGTCTGCAAATATCCATCGTCTATGAGGGTTAGTCACGGTCTCCGTCGATTGACCTAGAAACAAAATAAAAAAGAGAAAAGAAGAGAAAGGAAAGGGTCTGAGAGCATTTTTCAGTGCCTGGGATCAAGTTAGGGGCATTTTTTGATGCCCCAGAATGCTATCTGGTATCTGACATGAGCTTGGTGGATGCAGGAGGATACTATAACCTTCCAGGCAAGGGAGTGATTTCCAATGACCATGGTGCTGGAGCATGAGCTGAATGTTGCGGAGTGGGGGATTGTGACACTGTGTGGGCTGGAGCATGTACACCTCTAGCCCCATTTGAGAGCACATAATGCACTTATGTCAGCACTAATTAAGAGGTGACATAACACCACCTCGAGCTTTGACTTCCCTACAGGGGAAGCCATGATCACCCTCCATGATGTGTGGAGGATCTACCAAGTGCCGATTCGGGGACTGATACTCAAGTACTACTTTGAGGGATCAGAGTCGTATATGGAGATGGCTTTCAGGAGGAGATATGCAGACCTACTGACTTCACGGTAGTGGATGTCATGGGAAAGAGCGATGGCACTACAGGCATGGTTGGGTGGGTGGCCCTATATCTAGCCAGATTGATAAGGGGATGTCTCATGCCTGATCATGCAGGCAAGGGATTTCCTATTGGCTGGGCTCGAGTACTGAGAAACATGGTGGAGGATGGAGATCAGTATTGTTGGGGGTATACGATCCTTGGGCAACTATATTCTGATTTGTATATGTGCACCTACCGTAAGGGTAGGGCACTAGGATTAGGGTGCATGCTGCTACTTGTATGGGCGTGGGAGCATATTATGATCATTTGACTGATCCAGACTCGAGAGACCAGAATGTCTTATGATCCATTTGCATACAGATATAGGCCACCCATCAGCTATGAGGCTACAGAATTGGTTGGATGTTGGCGGCGGACGATAGATGAGATGGGAGATATTCAGTGGGCACCTTATGCAGGGTGCAAGGCATGGGGACACCAGGTCCCACAGTAGGACAGATACGCAGAGGATGAGTTTTTTTGACTCATATTATCTCCAGTTTGTTTAGACAGACTGCTGGCTGATTGGGCAGACCTCATACATGATTTCTAGGTATATGTCATGTAGAGTACGGAGGCAGATGGGCCAGCTTCAAGAGGCTATGCCAGATGGATTCCCACATCCTTTGGTTACATAGGAGGTCAGGAGTATTTGGGGGATGGGTGTAGATCTTTGGATAGAACAAGGTTCATGGATGGGGGTGACTGAGGTGCCCTAGATGAGGGCACGAGAGTCGCTATAGGATGCTGGAGTTGTCCCAACATATGCACAGTGGTGGGTGGCACACAGGCCAGTGAGACTGACAGTGTTAGGGGTTGTGCAAGTGGATGAGCAGCCAAGAGAGGGAGGAGATGGAGGAGGGTAGGATGGGGATGATGATGATGAGGATGGAGGGGATGGAGGAG
>MU226523.1:3260238-3272394 GCA_018584345.1 Thuja plicata | reverse complement strand
GAAGAATCTAAGTTTAAAGTATTGTTCACATAACTCTTTTAAAATTTTAAAAATTTTCATGAATTTTTACTTAGGTTTTCTTTTCAAAAAAAAAATCTCTGTTCTCTTCCCCGGTTCCCTTGCGGGGTATGACAAAAAGGGCCAAGGGGTGATGGTGGACTGAAGGGATTGGGAGGGGGCATGTATCAAATTGTCATGTTGCTGACAAGGCACACATTTCTTCACATAGCTATAAGCATCTTGTTCCATAGTAGGCCAGTAATATCCAGTGCATAACAACTTCTTGGCCAAAGTGAGTCCACTAGAGTGAGCCCCACAGATTCCTTGGTGTACCTCCTCCAAGGACATTTGTGCTTCATCAGAATTTAGACACCTTAAAAGAGTTCCATCAAAATTCTTTAGGAAAAAGGTATCACCAAGGATTGTGTATCGAGAAGTGTTGAGAATGAAGGTTTTATGTTGATTGGGAGTTAAGGCAAGTGGGGTATGTCCATCGTGAAGGTAGGAATATACTTCTTGGTACCATGGGGAGTTAGGATTAGCAATTTTACACACCATTTCAGAATTCAATTTTTCACGGGCAGGGACCATAAGATTCTCAACAAGAAACTCACACCGTGTACTATGTTCTAGCATGGTGATCACAGATCCAATAGTAGCCATGGCGTCAGCTTCTTTTTTGTTTGTGCGAGCGATTTGTTGGAAGACCAATTCAGTGAAATGTAGTTTGAGATCTTCGATTGTATGGCGATAGGGAAGCAGCTTGTCATCCTTTTTTTGATATTCATCCATAACCTATTTGATAACCAATTGTGAATCACCTAGTACCAGTAAACTGAGAATCTTCCATTGTATGGCCTGAAGGAGTCCAAGTACAAGGGCTTGATATTCTACAATATTATTTGTACAAGGAAATTGTAATTTATAAGATTTAGGGATGAGATCCCCTTTTGGTGTAACGAACAAGATTCCTACCCTCGATCCTTTCTGAGTGAAGTATCCATCAAAATAGAATTTCCATGGGGTACTCGGGGCAAGATTGAGGACTTATTCATCTGGAAAATTCGTTATGAGTGGATTTTTACTGTCAACAGGTGCTTCAGCTAGCTGATCTGCAATAACTTGTCCTTTGATAGCTTTGTGGTCCACATAAAAAATGTCAAATTCACTAAGGATCATAAACCATTTCACTGTATGACTAGTAAGAGCAGCACGTGCCAGGATATACTTGAGTGGATCAATTTTGGTAACAAGATGAATCTTATGATTAAGCATATAATGTCATAGTTTATGTGTATAGAAAACAATAGCCAAACATGCTTTCTCAATTAGGGAATAATTCAACTCATAACCAATAAGATTCCTACTGAGATAATAAATTGCTCACTCTTTACCAGTATCAACTAATTATGCCAGAAGGGCTCCCAATGCGACCTCTATAGCGGATATATACAAAATCAGAGGATGGCCGGAAACAAGTGGTACCAACACAGGTGGATTATTTAGATAGCCTTTTAGTTTATCAAATGTATTTTGACATAAGCAATCCCATTGAAATTTGATATTCTTGCGCAAGAGATGAGAGAATGGATGCACCTTATCTACCAATTGTGACATGAATATTTTGATTGATTACAATTTTCCTTGTAAACTACATAATTGTTTCAATATTTTGGGAGCTGGCGTCTCAAGGATGGATTTTACTTTCTTTGGATCCACTTCTATTCCGCATCGTGACACAATGTATCCTACAACCTTACCATATTATACTCCAAAGATACTTCTTAGGATTTAACCGTAGCTTATACTTCTCCAATCGCTCAAAAATGGTAGTGAGGATAGGAATGTGTGATTCTCGTGTCTTGGATTTTCCCAAAAGTGTTAGTAATAACTGAGGAGGGGGGGGTGAATCAGTGGCCTCAAATTTAATCCTTAAATCAACCCTTAAAACTTATAACCACTAATTATGTCTCAAGTTATCTTTGTCCTACAAGATGTATGCCTTGAAATACTTTAATCAATTTTCTACTTGTTAGATTGCTTTGCTAATCTCTCTTCTATATGATTACCGATAAGCATTTAACTATTTACCGAAACACAGTAAATATGTAGAGTATACCAATCAATCTAGAATTAACTATGTAAGATACAAAAGAGTAAAGAAATGAATCATACACACATAACACATAGATTTTAACGTGGAAACCCTGTTAAGGGAAAAACCACTGGGACCGGTACCCCAAATTTTCACTCTTCTGAAGTGAGCTCTGTTAGGAGCCAACCCTGTTAAAGGTTACAAACACAGTGCTAGGTTATGATCTTGTTAGAGGATTTAGAAATAGTTTTTCAACTAGTATCTGGCATCTAATGCTACCATCCTTGATTAAACACTCACTTGGTCTGTCAATAGGTATCAGGCATATCCAATGCTACTTTTGTGATCAGACTTTTTGATACTCCTTGGGATGTATCTCAATTGTAAAAGAATTTTAAGTCCTGCTCGGTTAAGAGGCTTATATGCTTCAAAGGTTAAACTGAAACACTAATGATCTGTTCATACATGCAACTCAATTATAGATTTTCAGATCTATTTTAAGTCCATTACCTCTCTGATCAATATAATCACTTATACCTTTTCTCCAAAATGTTCTGCTCTGTGATGCTTGTCTCACTGTTCGTCAATGTCTACAGAATCTAGCTCTTTCCTCAGCTTGTTGATCAGGATTGAATGAAGACTTTCTTCTCCTTTAGATTTTCTTTAGCATCTTTCCTCTATTCTCTTGTTCACCCCACAATTTGTAATGAATTGAGTTTGTCTCTATATAGACATGATTTCCCCTTTTCTTGGATTTCTTGATTCTTGGAGTGTTCCACAATTCTTGCCAATAGATTTAAAGAAAACTCTTGATTTATCTCAAAGATATATTCTTGCCAACTAGACAAATCATCTTTAAATCACTTACTTATCTCTGGCTTTATCCAGATGATTAAAACAATGATAAGTATCTACTAATTCTTGTTAGTAATAACTCAGAGGGGGGGTGAATCAGTGACCTCAAAAATTTATCCTTCAAACTTAACCACCAATCAAAAAATCTCAGATTATTATGTCCCTACAAGATGCATGCCACAAAATACTAATAATGATTAACTATCTGTCGGTTTTCTCTGTCAATCCTTATTCTTTCTTGATTACCGATAAGCAGTATAACTATTTACCGAAACTCAGTAAATAAGTAGAGTATACCAGCCAATCTAGAGTTAGCTATGTAAGATGCAAAATAGTAAAGAAATGAATCATACACACACAACACATGAATTTTAATGTGGAAACCATGTTAAGGGAAAAACCACTAGGACCGGTACCCCAAAATTTCACTCTTCTAAAGTGAGCCCTATTAGGAGCCAACCCTGTTAAAGGTTACAAACACACTGTTAAGTGCGACCTTGTTAGAGGATTTTATACATAGAGGTTGTCACTTAGTATCAAGCATCTATTGCTACCATCCTTGAATCAGCCTTCTTCTTAGACTGTCAATAGGTATCGGGCAAGTCTAATGCTACTTTCATGAGTCAACCTTTTTGGCACTCCTTGAGATGTACCTCAATATATAAAAGACTTTTAAGTCCTTCTCGGTTAAGAGACTTGATGCTTCAATTGTTAAACTGAAATAATATGACATGTTCATATTGCAACTTGAATTGCAGATTTTTAGATCTATTTAAGTACATTACCTCTCTGATCAATGTATCAATTCAATCCTTGTGCTGCACACTTTTTGCTCTATGATGTTGTGCTCACTGTTTGTCAGTGTCTACAAAATTCCTTAGCTCTCCTTCAGCTTGTTTGATCAACACTGCATGAAGTTGTTCTTCATCAGTTTCTCTTCACCATCCTCTTTCTATTCACTCCCCTTAATCCCATTTGTAAATGAGTTAAGCTTGTATCTTATATAGACATAATATTCATTGTTTCTTGGTTCTTGATTCTTGGCATGATAAACAATCCAGCCAATTAGATTTAAAGCATAACTCCTGATTTGTCCTGTAGATATCTTCTTTCCAAATGTACAAACCATCTTTAAATCAATCACTTATCTCTGGTCGAATAAAACAAAGTAGACAACCAATTAAGTCTATACTTAGCTCTGCCAGCTAGATATTTTGTTGTTTTATGAACTCTCTGTTCTATCAGTCACCACTGCAATTAGTCGTCAGTGATAATTGACTGATCTGTCAGTGAGACTCCAGTTAGATTCATGATCTCCATCTGTTGGCCATCATTAGAATTTTACTCGTCGGGAAACTTTGTATCTTTGGTCGTCGGGCACTTTGAGTCTTTAGTTCGTCGGGCAACCTTCTGACTTTTCTTGTCGGGCATTCTATGGTTTTGCTTCATCAGGAAACACTATGCTTCTGATTGTCAGGTATCACTATGACTATTCTTCTTTGCTTTGTCCGTCGGTGTGCACTTTGTCAGTGTTGTTTGTCACTTAGTGAATACTTGACTTTTATGCATTGCTGAAAGCATAACTTTGTTTCTCTAAAGTCTTTGGCATTATGTACATGACCGTACAGATGATATCAAGTTGACATCAATGATAATACAGTCCATTAACTAATTTAATGACATGCATTATCTTTTGACTTAACATTATCAAAAATTCAATCAGTTACATATCATCAATCTCTCCCTTTGGCATTGATGAAAACATACTATATTATCACACTATACTATTTCTAATACAATATGAAATACAATAATTGAGATTCATCAAACTACCAATCTTTTTGTTCTGTTAACCGATAAATGTCTGACCATCGGTAAGCTCTATTTTAGCTTAGATTTGATTCTTGCAGTTCTTTGTCTTCTGATGTGTTGTGTTCTCTCCTTGTGTCAATTTATCTCCCTTGACTGTTCTTCTCTTTTGATGTCTTTTTCTCTTGTTAGCAACTCTCCCTTTGTATAATGTTTTCATACAATTTCTCTCCCTAAGGATATAATCTCTCCCTGTTGGAGTAATATGATAATGGATAATCTTTCTCCCTTTTCTGAAGTGTTGTGATAATATGGATAATTTCTCTCCCTTTGACAACAATGCCAAACAAATATCTGACATTAATGTCAAACAATCATTTCTCTCCATCCATAATATATTCCTTGAATTTCTCTTATCCATCAACAATACAACAATATGCTATGGTGCTTGGTGATGATATATACCTGTCTGTATATAGATGTAGCCTTGAAGTTCATCTCTTTACTTGCATCAACATTAATGATATTATGATAATATGTAGGTTGATGAAGCCTTCTAGTCATTTACTGACTAGTAGACAAGGGTTTGACCCCTAGTATTTTCATCAAGTATTCAAATGTATCCTTGGGTAGTGGTTTGGTGAAGATATCAGCTAATTGTTCTTTGGATTGCACATACTCAAGTGTCACCTCCTTTGCTTGAACTTGTTCTCTCAAATAATTATACTTGATGGCAATGTGTTTAGTCTTAGCATGCATGACTGGATTCTTGGAAATGTTTATTGCACTTGTATTATCATAATAGATAATTACTGATTCTATGATATTCATATGCATACCTTTCAGTAACTGCTTGATCCATGCAATATTTGAGCAATTTGCAGCAACATCAACATACTCTGCTTCTACAGTAGACTGAGAAATACATCCTTGCTTGTTGCTAATCCATGTGACAAGTCTGTCACCCATAAAGAATGCTCCTCCAGTTGTGCTCTTCTGGTCATCAAGATTTCCAGCCCAATTAGGATTGGTAAACACCTTAAGTTCAAATTTGCCTTCTCTTCTATACCATAAGCCATATTCCTTGGTATTCTTTAGATATCTTAAAATTATTTTCACAGCAGTCATATGTGATTCTTTGGGATTAGTAGAAAATCTTGCAACTATTCCTACTGCATGTGTAATATCTGGTCTAGTGTGTACAACATGCATGAGTCTTCCAATCATTGATCTGTACAAAGTCTGATTTACCTCTGATGTCTTGTCCTCCTTTTTCATCTTACATCCAGTAGCCATCGGTGTTCCAACTAGTTTGGAATCTTCCATCTTGAATATTTTTAGGACCTCTTTAATGTATTTGGACTATGTAATGAAAATACCTTCACATTGTTGCATGATCTGCAGACCAAGAAAGAACTTGATCTCTCCAAACATAGACATCTCAAACTCTTTTCTCATCTCATTAGAAAATGATTTTCATATCATATCATTGCCTCCAAATATGATGTCATCAACAAATATTTTAGCAATCAAAGTGTTAGCATCAGTATCTTCTTTCAAATAAAGATTACTGTTTTCACTAGTCCTTACAAATCCAATACTTATAAGATTGGAATGAAGTCATTCATACCAGGCTCTAGGAGCTTGTTTCAATCCATACAAGGCTTTATGAAGTCTACATACCATGTTTCTCTTGTCTGGATCTACAAACCCTTCTGGTTGTTGAATGTATACATCTTCAAGTATTCCATTTAGGAATGTTGACTTGACATCCATCTGGTATACCTTGAATCCTTTGAATGTAGCATAAACAAGTAGTATTCTTACACCTTCTAGCCTATCAATGCATGCAAAGGTCTCTCCATAGTCAATACCTTCCTCTTGTGCATACCCCTTGCATACTAGTCTTTCTTTGTTACTTGTGACTTCTCCATTCTCATTCAACTTGTTCTTGAATATCCATTTAGTACCGATAACATTCTTGTCATCTGGTCTTGGTACAAGTGACCATGTATTATTTTTCTCAATTTTCTCAATCTCATCATTCATAGCACTTATCCATTCTTCATTATCAAGTGCACCATTGACATATTTTGGTTCAAACTTACAAATTAAACAACTTGAGTTTAGAGACTTACTTCTTGTTCTTGTATAAGCATTCTTATCTCCTATGATCTAGATCTCTCGATGGTTCCTTCTTACATATCTGGAAAGAACTAGTTCAACTCTTTTTCTATCATCTTAATCATCATTTTTTCCTTCATTCTGTTCTTCATCACTCTGTACATTATTTTTATTATTATCCTGACCGTCAGTATTTGCAGCCTGACTGTGGGTTACAACATTTTGTTTCTCTAGAATTAAGCACTGTTGCTTGGGCAGAGTGTTAGGTTCTTCACAGTATACAAACTTGTTGTAGTCCTCTAGTTCTTTTGTGCTTTCCAGCTCATTCTTTTTTGCAAATTCATCTATCTTCACATTTTCACTTTCAACAATTTTGTTAGAAGCCTTAATAAGACATTTATAAGCCTTTCTTTTGGTGGAATACCCTAGAAAGATACCTTCATCACTCTTGGCATCAAACTTTCCATTTCTATCATCCTTTAAGATATAACATTGACTACCAAATATTTTGAAGTAACTTACATTGGGTGTTTTACCATACCATAGCTCATAGGGTGTCTTCTTTGTGTCCTTCTTTAATTGCACTTTGTTTAATGTGTAAGAAGCAGTACTGACAGCTTCCCTCCATAAGATTTGGATGATGCCTTTCTCTATCATCAGTGTTCTAGCACAATCAACTATGGATTTGTTCCTTCTCTCAGCAACCCCATTTTGTTGTGGTGTTCTTGGTGAAGAAATCTATCTTTTTATACCATGCTGATTACAAAAATTAGTGAATTCATCTAATATTAACTCTCGTCCTCTATCTAATCTCAACCATTTCAAATCCTTACCACTTTGTTTCTCTACCATAGCCTTATACCATTTAAATATCTTGAATGTTTCAGATTTATCTTTTAGAAACATAATTATCATCATTCTAGAGTAATCATCAACAAAGAGAATAAAGTATCTATCTCCATAATAACTCTTTGTCCTCATTGGTCCACACAGATCAATATGGACTAATTCTAGAATATCATCAGATGTATGGGTTTTACTTTTGAAACTAGACTTTGTCAACTTACCTTTTTGACAATTCTTGCACATGATGTTGTCAGGCTTTGACATCATCGGTAAGCCTCTTACATTTCTCCTTCTGCTTATTTTCATCATGTTGTCAAAATTCACATGACACAATTGTTTGTGCCACAACCATATGTCTTCATTTCTATTCATTAAGCAAGTGGTGTTAGTATCATTTAGATAGAATAAGTTACCTTTTGTCTGTTCACTGGTACCAATCAATCTTCCTGATTCAATGAAGATCTTTGCCTTCTTGTTCTCAAATGCTACTCTATGACCTGAATTATTTAGCTGAGAAACACTCAACAGATTATAATTCAATCCTTTTACCCAATAAGCATTTTCACATTTAATCAGGTTATTCAATATTATAGTTCATTTACCTTCAACTAGACAAGGTGTATCATTACCCATTCTTACTATACCAGCATTATAATACTCAAAAGTGTTAAACTTTTCTTTGTCACTAGTCATGTGATGAGTGCAACCACTATCTATAATTCATATGTCATTCTTTCTAACCTTAGATATGAGTGCAGTTTCTACATATCTTTCATCTTCATCTGAATCATCTTTCATAGCCGTAAACACCATCTTGTTGTCTTCATTAGGTTTGGTGTCAGTATTTTCATCTTTGCAAGCAGCTAGGTACCTAACTTTCTTGTCTTTGTCCTTGTAGTCTCAGGTATCTCTTCTTTCTGATCGTCGGTAACTTCTATAATCTTTGTTATCACCTCTATCATATTTCTTCTCAAAATATCTGTCATTAACTCTGTCATATTTTCTTCTGTTAGGACATCTTGTAGCAAAGTGTCCAATCTCTTTACAATTAAAGCATACAAGTGGTAACTTGCCTTTGTATTTACCTTTGCCTCTCTACATTCTTCTAGCCATAAGTGCTTCTATTTCATCTAGATCTTCTTGTTCACTTTCACTTTCACTATCTCTTCTAGATGTGTGACTATGACTTGATTTGCTTATTCTCATAGAAGATTTAAATGCAGACTCTAAGTTTGGTAAGACACTATTATCAAAGTTATTAATCTCAAATGAAATCATTCTACCAATTAAACTAGCAAGAGTAATTCTATTGTTCTCTACTACTCTCATTTCTTGAATGGTGGAAACTCTAATAGCATATACACGCAGTAAGGTTCTTAAAATTTTACTTACCACTGTCTCCTCTTCAAGTGTACCTCCAACTCCTCATATAGTATTGACTACTTCTTTGATTCTTGTGTTGTACTGTGTGATGTTTTCTCCTTCTTTCATTCTGAGATCATCAAACTTTCCTGTAAGGATTTCTGCCTTGGCTCTCAGAACCTTTGTATCACCTCCATGTACAAGCTTCAGTTTGTCCCACATTTTCTTTGTAGTTTTGCAATCTTTGACATCTTCAAATTCAACATCAGAGAGTGAGGAAGAAATCTCTATGACCATGCAGTTGTGCTCATTCTTCTCTCTCAATTGATCTACTATTAATGCTCCTATGGGAAACACATTTAGTATCTAGGAATTGAGTAACATCATTACCAATACCTGATAAGTGGAGTCTTGTCCTGCTTTTCCATGAAGCAAAGTTGTCTTTGTTTAACTTGGACACATCTCGTCTGTTCATCTTGTGATCTTTAGCTTAGGTCTTGAAACCTTCCTTTCTAAGCACACAAGCTCTGATACCAATTGTTTGTAATAACTGAGAGGGGGGTGAATCAGTGGCCTCAAAAATTTATCCTTCAAACTTAACCACCAATCAATAAATCTCAAATTATTATGTCCCTACAAGATGCATGCCATGAAATACTAATAATGATTAAATTTTGTCAATTTTCTTTGTCAATCCTTATTCTTTCTTGATTACTGCTAACAAGTATAACTATTTACTGAAACTCAGTAAATAAGCAGAGTATACTGATCAATCCAGAGTTAGCTATGTAAGATGAAAAATAGTAAAGAAATGAATCATACACACATAACACATGAATTTTAATGTGGAAACCCTGTTAAGGGAAAAACCATTGGGACCAGTACCCCAAATTTTCACTCTTCTGAAGTGAGCCCTGTTAGGAGCCAACCCTGTTTAAGGTTACAAACACACTGTTAAGTGCGACCTTGTTAGAGGATTTTATACATAGAGGTTGTCACTTAGTATCAAGAATCTATTGCTACCATCCTTGAATTAGCCTCCTTATTAGACTATCAATAGGTATCGGGCAAGTCCAATGCTACTTTCATGAATCAACCTTTTTGGCACTCCTTGAGATGTACCTCAATATATAGAAGACTATTAAGTCCTTCTTGGTTAATAGACTTGATGCTTCAATGGTTAAGCTAAAACACTATGACTTGTTCATATTGCAACTTGAATTGCAGATTTTCATATCTATTTAAGTACATTACCTCTCTGACCAATGTATCAATTCAATCCTTGTGCTCCACACTTTCTACTCAGTGATGTTGTTCTTGTTGTTCGTCGGTGTCTGCAAAATTCCTTAGCTCTCCTTTAGCTTATTTGATCAACGCTGCATAAAGTTGTTCTTCATCTGTTTCTCTTCAACATCCTCTTTCTATTCACTCCCCTTAATCCCATTCGTAAATGAATTAAGCTTGTCTCTTATATAGACATAATATTCATTGTTTCTTGGTTCTTGATTCTTGGTGTGATAAACAATCTAGCCAATTAGATTTAAAGCATAACTCTTGATTTGCCTCATAGATATCTTCTTGCCAACTGTACAAATCATCTTTAAATCAATCACTTATCTCTGGTCGAATAAAACAAAGTAGACAACTAGTTAATTCTATATTTAGCTCTGCTAGCTAGATATTTTGTCATTTTCTGAACTCTTTGTTCTGTCAGTCACCACTGCAGTTAGTCATTGGTGACAAATAACTGATCCATCGGTGAGACTCCAGTTAGCTTTGTGATCTCCGTCCATCGGGCATCATTGGAATTTTACTTGTTGGGCAACTCTGTATCTTTGGTCATCGGGCACTTTAAGTCTTTAGCTCATCGAGCAACCTTCTGACTTTGCTCATTCAGAATTCTATGGTTTTTCTTCATCAGGAAACACTGTGCTTCTGATCATTGGGTATCACTATGAATTTTCTTCTTTTCTCTATCCGTCAGTGTGCACTTCGTCGATGTTGTTTGTCACTTAGTGAATAGTTGACTTTTATGCATTGTTGAAAGCATAACTTTGGTTCCTTTGGTTCTCTAAAGTCTTTGTCATTATGTACATGACCATACAGATGATATCAAGTTGAAATCAATGAAAATATAGTTCATTAAATGATTTAATGAACTACATTATCTTTCAACTTAACATTATCAAACATTCAATCAGTTACATGTCATCAATTTTATCTTTAACTTCTTGACAGCTAAGCATTTTGTCATTATCTGAACTCTCTGTTTTGTCGATCAACACTTTAGTTAGTCATCAGTTATAATTGACTGTTCTGTCGGTGTGAATTTAGTTGTCATTGGGATCTCTGTCCTTATATTTTCCGTCAGGCAACACTGAAATTCTTTCCATTGGGTTACTCTGTATTTTTCTTGTCAGGCAACACTGTAACTCTGCTCATTGGTAATGCTGTGCATTAGCTCATCGGGTAACACTGTGACTCTTCTCTTTTATTCTAACCATCGGTGTGCACTCCATTGGTGTATGAAGTCACTTAGTGAATACTTGACTTGTATGCATTACTGATATCATAGTCTTGATTCATCGGTTCTTTGAATTCTTTGGCAGTATTTCTATGACCATACAGATTACATCAATTTGACATCAATGACAATACAATACATTAACTGATTTAATACCTTGCATGATCATCAACTTAACATATTCAAATATTCAAATAGTTACATGTCATCAAAAAGATCATCTACCTAGTCTTCCATGATGACATGCAAAAGGTCATGAAAGATAGTAGTCATTTCTCTTTGATATGTGGCACCGACATTCTTAATGATGCAGAGTGCAACAGTGGAAGGTTTGATCCTCTTAGACCTTTGAGGTCTAATGCTCCAAAAGACTAAAACTTTCAATAGGACTCCAAAGAGTGCCTCAACACTTTTCTCTGATTGTTATACTCCTTTAACAATCCTAAGAACAACTACTAAGTTCAAAAACACACTTTGTGTAACTTATTCCAATGTTTACTAGTCACTTCCCAAAACAGGGCTATAAGGCTAGATTTGACAA
>MU226523.1:3190836-3205546 GCA_018584345.1 Thuja plicata | reverse complement strand
AACAATTTCTCTTCTCTCAGCTTCTCAAATACCATACGAATATGCATCACATGCTCCTCCAATGTCTTACTAAAGATCAAAATATCATCTAGGTAAACAATGACAAACTTACCCAAAAATTCTTTCACAACCTCGTTCATGAGCCGCATGAAAGTGCTGGGTGCATTGGTTAGCCCAAAAGGCATGACTAACCATTTGTACAATCCTTCCTTTGTCTTGAAGGCAGTCTTCCATTCATCTCCTTCTCTGATCCGAATCTGATGATAACCACTCTTCAGATCTATCTTTGAGAAATACACAGCTCCACTCAAACAGTCCATAATATCATCCATTCGTGGCAATGGAAACATGTACTTGATTGTTATCGTGTTTATTTCCCTAGAGTCTGTACACATCCTCCACTCTCCATTTTTCTTTGGTGCTAATGCCGCTAGTACAACACAGGGAGTCAGACTCTCACGGATCAATCCTTTCTGCAACAACTCATGTACTTGTTTGTTCAACTGCTCACTTTCTGCAGGTGCCATTCTGTGAGCCGCCTTATTCGGCAAACTCGCTCCTAGAATCAAGTCCATCTGATGACTGATCTTCCTAACTGGTGGTAATCCATCAGGCACATTATCAGATACAATATCCTGAAACTCATTCAACAAATCTACAACTTCTACATGAACATCTTCTACTTTCTCCTTACCAGCTTTTGGAATTAAAGCAAAACACACATGCTCATGCCTCATACCATCTAGGAAATTTCTTCCATCAACAAAAGTTATTCTTGCACTACCACATACTTTTTTTTCTGTGTCATTCAATGGCTTTAGCTTATGTCGCACTCCATCCTTTGTCACGGAATTGGTATTCACACAACCATCATGTACAACACATCTGTCAAACTGCCATGGTCTACCCAACAACATATGACATACATCCATAGATATGATATCACACAGTACCTCATCATGGTATCCGCTAATATTGAACTTCACGAGACATTGTTCATTGACCATGACCTTGTGGTCATCTTGTACCCAGGCAATCCGATATGGATGTGGGTGTTTCTGTCTCTTGAGCTTCAACTTTGTCACCATCTCTTCTGATACCAAATTTTCAGTGCTTCCACTATCAATAATCACATCACAACACTTACCCTCACACTTGCACCTGGTGCGAAACAGGCTCCTCCTTTGTTCAGGTTCATTCTCACCACTCAGTAGGACTCTTGTTAATCAGCGTTTCTCCTCTTTCAGCATCTTTAGAATGTGATGATCTGGCATCTTCATCTACATGTGCAACTTTGGCCTGGCCTTCATTTCTCCTGTCGATTCTTGCTTGGCGCTGAGGACATTCAAATGCCCTATGACCTTGTTCTGCACAGTGAAAACATGTTCCACGGAAGCCTCCTCTTCTAGATCCTTGTCCTCTTCCTCTTCCTCTCTGATCTCTATTATTCTGATCTTGAAAATGATTGGAATTGTTTCCTCACTAATTTTGACTGTTACTAGCCTCATCCTTCTTTTTTAGATCTTCATTTCGGCCACCATATGACTGTGCACTAGATCTTCCACCATGACCTCTTCCATTTTGCCTGCTCTCAAACTTCTTGTTCAGCTTTTCCTCTACTTTCAGGGCAAATTGGTATTCCTCCTCAATACTATTCATTCGAACCAGATTCAACTCTTCCTGAATGCTTGGCCTCAACCCATTAAGGTAAAGGGCAACTTTCTCCTTATCAGCTTTTTCATGGCCAATTCTTATGAGGATTCGATAGAACTCCTCTGTATACTCCTGAACAGATTTTCCTGCTTTCTTCAAACTTTGCATTTTCTTCAGTAGGTCAAGCTCATAATCAACAGGAATGAACTGTTGCTTCAACTTATCCACCATCCGATCCCATCTCGTGATTTTATCTTTTCCCCTTTGATTTCGCTCCAATTGGATCTCCTGCCACCAGATCTTCGCATGACCCTTCAGTTTGGCCTTCGCGAATTTGACCCGATCAAGATCCTCAATATCTTCATACTCGAAATATTCTTCACATTCATTGATCCAGTCAATCAACTCCTCTGGGTTAAGATTCCCTGAAAATGTAGGAACCTCAATCTTAGGTGTTTTCTCAATCTTGGAAATGGCTCAGAAAAGCCTTTCTTCTTCTGGATTCAAAACTTCAACTTCTTCTTGATCATCATTTCTTTATTCGGCTTCATCCTCACTTTTGTTTCTAACATTAAGATTCATTCCTCTGCGAATCTCTTCTTGCAATGTTCGCACTTGTCTCTGGAGATCTCTAACCTCAGGTGTCACAACGCCGAATCTTCTGCCACGTTCTCTTCGTGGAGGCATTTTCGCGATGCGTGCTAAAACCCTAACCACGGTCCAAGTGCAAACTGCCTCATAGTCAGCGATTTGTTTACACACTCAGGAACTTCTCACTCTGATACCACTTGATGAAGGGTGCTCCCCTTAATGCCACAAACACACAACCAAAAAAGAGAAGCAACAACAATTTGCAAGAATAGAAAATGGGCTTCTTATTATCTCCACAAAGGTGGAATTACAAACTTTCAGAATTACAATATGCAAAGCCTCATGGGCATTCCCTTTGCAATATTCTGTAGGACAAAGCCTCAAATTATTTCCCAGATCTCCCAGAACTGTCCCGAACTACCTAAGAAAACACTACGGGCCTTCTTTATATAGGCAATTTCCACCACCCGAGAAGGTTCCAGAAATTTAGCCCTTAGGGCCGACCAAACTTAGAATTATTTTATTTTTCAATTTAGTATATCAAAGTGGGCTCAAAATAAATTTTGAAATCCAAACAAAAATTTGGAAGGAAAATTATTTTTCTGCTATTTCAGGTGGCCCAACTTTCGGAGACCATAAGTCATCACCAGTTGGCCCGATTGACTATTATAACCCAATTTTGGAAATGCCATGAAGCGCTCTACAACAAGTTTATAAAGCAAGCTTCATTTATCCCGAGTTTCGACCTCATCTGGGGCCTCTAAAGCCTTCAAAACTAAGCTCGAAGTTTCTGTACCCTGTTTTCAATACCGAAAATTTTCAATATCTTCAAAACTAGACCTGATCTAGCCATGAAACTTTACTGGCAGGCTGATATGACTGAGATGAACCTCCACGTGCAAAATCAGAACATTTCGAGATCGTATGACCAACTTACTAAAAATAGAAAGTTTCCATAAATAGCAGCTCTGCATAAGGTAGCCCTTACTAAAAAGAAAACATAAATATTTTTGGGTGATGCAAGATTACCCTTACACCTAGGATGCTCCTGCATCACTGATGAAGATTCAGGAGAAGATTAAATTGGATTTGTTGCCCTTAAAGACATGGAAAAATTTCCTAAGCATACGGAAATATAAGATGAAAAGAAAACACAGGAGCTAGCCCTAATTTTCAAAGTAGACATCAGAATTGATTGGATCATTGACAATCGATGCTCTCATCACATGATATGTGATAAAGACAGATTTGTTCATCTAGAAAAATACAAAGGTGGTATGGTTATATTTGGAGATAACACTCCTAAACCTATCATAAGTAGAGGAACCATCACCCTAGATGGAAAGAACAAGACAGGTGATGTTCTGTATGTTGATGGATTACATCACAATTTACTAAGTGTTAGACAGCTACTTGACAAAGGTTATCATTTGGAATTCAAAGACAACAAATGCATTATTAGCAATAAAGAAGGAGACACGATTGCATCAGGCTAAAAAAAAAAGGTAATATTTTTAAGCTCAATTCAGATGTAAGTTATTTTGTTGCAAAAGTAGATGACAGTTGGTTATGGCACAAGAGACTCTATCATATCAATTTTGATAATATAGTAAAGATAAGCAATGTCAAGGCAATTAGAGATCTTCCAAGTATTGCAAGACCATTTGACACAATGTGTAAGGAATGTGTTATGGGAAAGCATGTAAGGAGCTCTTTCAGAAGCAAGCAGAACTCAGCTAAAAATAAGTTATACCTAGTGCATACATATTTATGTGGTCCTACTCAAACTAGATCATACTATGGAGAAAGGTATTTCATTTTGTTTGTTGATGATTTTTCAAGGATGATGTGGGTTGCGTTCTTAAAGGAGAAATCTAAAGCCTTTGAAAAGTTCAAAATATTCAAAGCTAAAGTGGAGAATGAATCTGGATTAAAACTAAAGTGTTTGAGATCAGATAGAGGAGGAGAATTCACCTCTGACTAGTTTTATGACTACTGTGAAGAACATAGAATTAAAAGATAGTTGACTGCACCCAGAACCCCACAGCAAAATGGGATAGCAGAAAGAAGGAACATGATCATACTTGATACAATGTGCACTATGATGATTGAAGGAAAAGTTGCGCACACCTATTGGAGAGGTGCAGTCAATACAGTAGTCTATACTATCAATAGAACACAACTAAGGCCAGGCGTGGATAAGACACCTTATGAACTTTGGTTTGGTAATGTACCTACAGTAAAATACTTCAGAATATTTGGCAGCAAGTGCTACATCAAGAGAAATGATGGTGTTGGTAAGTTTGATGCTAGAAGCGATGACGGTATTTTCCTTGATTACTCTACTAAAAGAAAAGCATACAGATGTTTTAATTTGAGATTGAATAAGATAATTGAAAGTACTCATGTAAAGATTGATGAGAAGTTCATGGTTCAAGAAAGGTACTATGAATATGCACCTATGATTGAGGATGAACCTAGGCCTAGCAGTAAAGACATTGTTATTGAAGAAATGTTTGATTGAATTGATGTTTCTTATAATGAACTTGAATCAAGAAAAGAAGTATCACAGATTACAGATGAGGATGTTACACCAAAAGTTTCAAAATTCACATCTAGGTATCATTCAAAAGATGATATCATTGGAGATCAGAGCAGCAGTGTTTTGACCAGATCAAAAGCAAAAAGGTTAACAGTGGATGAAGAGGTATGTTTACTTTCACAGATTGAACCTTTAAATGTTGAAGATGCTTGCAAGGATTCTGATTGGCAGAAAACAATAGAAGAAGAATTAGACCAAATAATAAAAAATGATTCATGGGAATTGGTTCCTAGACCTAGTGATAAAAATGTGACTAGAACAAAGTGGGTATTCAGGAACAAAATGAATGAAGATGGTACAGTGGTCAGAAACAAAGCAAGACTAGTGTGTAAAGGATATGCGTAGAGGGAAGGGATAGATTACACTGACACATTTGGCCCTATGAGTAGATTAGAAGCCATCAAGTTATTCTTGGTCTATGCAATAGTCAAATACTTCAAAGTATATCAAATGGATGTCAAATCAGCCTTTCTAAATGGTGACTTGAAGGAAGAAGTCTACATAGAACAACCTGAAGAATTTAATCTATCAGATAAACCAAACATGGTATGCAGATTGAAGAAAGCACTCTATAGACTTAAACAGGCCCCAAGGGCTTGGTATGAGAGACTAGATGGTTATCTTACCAAGATTGGATTTAAGAAAGGAGTAGTAGATTGTAACCTATTCATAAGAGAGACACCTAATGGACAATTACTTGTTGCCATATTTGTTGATGACATTATCTTTGGAGGTAATGACAAGCTTAGTTCAAAATTTTCAAAAGAAATGCGGAATGAATTTGAAATGAGCATGATTGGTCCTATAAAATAATTTTTGGGATTAAATGTAAAATAGACAGATAAAGGGATATTTATAAATCAGTCCAAATATGTGAAGGAAATACTAAAAAATTTCAAGATGGAAGATTGTAAGCCAATAAGCACTCCGATGATAACAGGAAGAAAGCTTTCCAAAGAAGATGATTCCGCAGTAGTTGACAAGATATTGTACAAGTCTATGATTGGAAAAATTATTTATCTTACTCAATCTAGACTAGACATATTTAATGCAGTTGGCATTGTTGGAAGATTTGCAGCTAAACCCAAGCAGAATCACCTAATGGCAATCAAGAGGATATTCAGATATCTAAAGGGAACTATAGACTATGGCTTATGGTATCCTAAATCAGAGAATGTACAACTTCATGTGTATACTGATGTAGATTGGGCAGGTTGTATTGATGACAGGAAGAGTACTTCTGGAGGAGCACTATTTCTTGGAGATAGGTTGGTTTCTTGGGTAAGGAAGAAGCAGAATTATATCTCTTAGTCGATATCAGAAGCTAAATATGTTGCAGCAGCATTGAATTGTTCAACAATGGTTTGGATCAAGAAGATGGTTAAAGATTTTGGTATAGAGGTTCACTATCATATTTTTATTCACTGTAATAACACCAGTACGATCAACATGTCCAAGAACCCTGTAATGCACGCAAAGACAAAGCACATTGAGATTAAATACCATTTTCTAAGAGAAAAAGTTGCAGATAATGAAGTAAAATTGGACTATGTGAGCACCAAAGAACAGTTGGCAGATATTTTCACAAAGCCTTTATCAAAAGATACTTTTGAGTATCTCAGGGATAAGTTGGGAGTAATTCCCTCTCTTGAGTTTGATTAGAAGAAGTAGCAAGAACATCAGTCCAGAGTGACTGATGAATGGGTTACTACTCTACTTCTGGAGTAGTATCTATGCCTAATTTCTTATGGCACCATTTGCCATTGATGTCAAAGGGGGAGTATATAGTAAGGGGAAGCATATACTCTGGGGGAGTATAAAAATAGATAGAAGAGTTGTAGCAGTGTAGAAGAATCTTTGATGAGGATATTGAGAAGATTGTAAAAATAAAGAAGACACCATGAACTGAAGATGTTTTTAATATCATATGTTGCCATCAATGTCAAAGGGGGAGATTGTTGGAGATTTACTTCTGGCAGCTAGTTGATTGTATGTTTTTCATTGATGACAACATATAATATACAACAGTGTTCTGTATGTACTTATAAGAATGATGTTATCAAGCCTTGCACGGTTATATTCATGTTGTAGACATGTTTCTGATGTTTTCTTCTTACACGCAGACTCAGATATGATGTTTCAGTTATGTTGTGTAATTCTGTTATGTGGCAGTTACAATTTCTAGAGTTTGTTTGTACAAAGCCAACGTATTGCATTGGTTCTTGAGTTGCACCTATCTTCAGGATATGCATGTGTATATTCAAGATTAATTATGAGTTAAAGATAGTTATCCAAAGGTGCCAAACGTGTTTCAGCAAGATTGCAAAGTTAGAGTTAATTTGGTGAGGCCGACTTTGTGAAGCGTCACGTCTATTCAGTTTATATTGCGCGGTTGTAATTATGCTTGCGTGATTATTAAAGCCGACAAGGATGTTATGAAGAGTTGTCTAACAGGTCCCATGATCTCATACTTTGAGGAAGATACTTATAGCAAGTCATTTGTGGAATGCTAAGTGTGAATGATAAGATAAGAGACCGAAAATGTAAAGAGCAGAATATCAGTTGTGTTCAATTCATCAAGGATCTATGTGAAGAAGTGAAAGATTACAATACACTGGAACTTATCAAGACAGCAGGTCTACTCTACTGTTCATCATCAAATATAGTGCATATTTTTTCTTCAGAAGGTTTTAGCCTTCACCATTAAAGCAGTGAGCTTTTGGACAGTGAGTCCTCACCCTTAACTGGGTTATTTGTAAAAGACTCCTAACAAGGTTAGACCCTTAACCAGGTCACTATACTTATTACATTGTAAAGAACAACTCCTAACAGAGTTGCAAGATCTTCTAACAGGGATCATTGTAAACAAGTATAGTTTATTGTGGGTTAATTCCCACTGGGGTTTTTACCATTTGGTTTCCCTATAACCAAATTGTGGTGTTGTCTATTGTGTTATCTGAATGTGCATTTACTTTATTGTATTATGGAGTTAATAAAAGAAAATAATTTGATTAGCTGATAACTGATTCACACCCCCCCCCCTCTCAGTTATCCTTTGGGACTATTCTAACACCTAATTAAAGCAACTAAGTGTTTTCTACCTAAGCAAAAGACACAATAGTGTGATTAAGCATGCAAGTTCAATTCATTTCCCACACATTAATAAGGAAAGCTTGTAAAAAAGTGTGTTTGTTTGGCTTAAGTCATTCAATATTTGTGAGGTTTATTCCCTTATGAATTCAAGATTATATGTGGTAGATTTCTCTTTTAAACAACATTCATTCAAAGGCTAATGTTTAAACATACAAGTTCATTTCCAAAAATCAGTTAAAAAACTCAAGGAAACCTGCATGAAAAACTGTTAGTAGTTTTTAGAGCTTTCAACTATGAAATGTTGCAAAAAATGATAAGTCACAAGAAAATTGTGCAGTCGGTGATTTGCGCAGACGGTGATCTATGCAGACGGTGATTTGCACCGACGGTGATCTGCATAGACGGTGATATACCTGCACAAACGACCGAATAAAAATAGTCAGATTCTATTATAAAAAAGACTTAGCATACATAAATATTAAAATTTTCATCAATTTCAACAGCATCTAACTCTTAAAAAGCATCACTCTGTCAAAAACCCAAGAGTAAAAAACTTAAAATTTGTTGAAAAATAGTTTGAAACAATGTTACTCTAAGTATGTTTTAAAACAGGTGGAGACGGTTGTCTGTGTGTGCAGACGGTGATCTACGCAGACATCGTTCTGGAAATGCGGACGACGGAATTAGAGCATAGACGACTTTGCGTAAAAAATTTCTAGAACTATGAAAAAAATATAAAACTTGTTAGAAAATAGGGATGTGTGTCCCATCGGGCATGCCAAAATGTATGTGATAAAACCTACCTGTGTAACATAATCACTCAAACATGCAAACAACAAATATTAGTCATTATGAATGATAAACATGTTAGCATATTCAAATGAAAGCTTAAAACAAATAGGTTTACACCACAACCTCTGATGAGCCAAACAAGTGCACCCAAGCCTTGTTGATTTGCTCTTAGAGATATTTGAGGATGTGCTCTCCCAACACAATATTAAAATCCCACTAGATTGATGGATGGAAGCTAAAATGCATACTAATGGATAATGAAGAGCTCAAGAACAAGTATGAAGAACTTGTCTCAAGCCATTCACCAAATGTATAATGAAACTATACTAACATGCTATGCAAGATCAAATGAAACTAAGAACTAGATTCATTTCCATTATACCTAAGATGTGATTTCTATATTTCTAAAAACATAAACATGAAATGCACTATAAAATTTTAGCACTAAACTAGCATGATAACAATGCATAAATAAGAGATAATTTGCTCTTGACAATGACCTCTATTTATAGATTTTTTGGAGAGAGAGGGCTTGGATAAGGTGGAGCTTATGTGGCATCCACATAGGTGCCACATGAGAGACACATAATCCATGCAAGAGGCCCACTTTGCTCACACATGTGTGAGCAACTTGTGATGTGATGGGTCAAGGTGTACTTAAAGTACACATGTGAAGGATTTTGTAAGAGGTGTAAGAGTTTTGGTCCAATGAAACACTTTTAGAAAGTGTAAGAAGGTGTCATCATGGGTGTAAGAAACCTTGTTGGCACCAAAATAGAATTATTTGGAAAAGTCAATTTTTGGAAATTTGCTCACACATGTGTGAGCAAATAATTAGGACTAATTTGTGTAGGAATCATGAAATTAGCCTAATTAACCTTAGTTGATTAGTGAGTAGGTCTATTTTGTGAGAGTGATGTGAGGTAGGGTAGGATCTGGATTCAAATTAGCTTAATCCTTGAATTAAATTTAGATTAATTATAGTTTAGTAGAATTAAATCATGTGGAGGAATAAATAGATTAAAAATTTATTTAAAAGAGATTAATGGGGGGTGATGTATATAAATAAGATTTAATACATTAAAGGGGATAGTATTTAAATTAAATTTAAATACTAAGGAAAGTGAATCGTATTTAATTAAATAAATAGAAGAATATAACAAATAAAATTAATTAATTAATTATAATGCTATGGGAATATTAATTAAATTAATATAAGGATAATTTTAGACGTCTACAATATCTACATATGTCAGCAAGCAAGATAAAGATCATGTCACCTCAATATAGTCAACTATGATGATAGAAATGTGTCCTCTTTTTGTCATCAAGGACAATCACATACAGAGGGTAACACCCATTAGAACATTAATTCACAAATTAGCTCGTTATGAGGATTCATATGAAGAGCACCCAAAATTGATAAAACATGCATCCTGGCATGATTGTGTGCTTAAGATGTGTGAAGGTATTTTTATATGGAAATTATTACGTGCAATACTTCTTGGGATTTTAAAGTTTTGGTGGTTCTCAAAATTATCCATTTTATTGTAATTCCAATAATTTTTCATAGATCTTCCGAGAGATGGAACTTGCCTCTAGAAAAGTCTCACAAACAATGCATCTTTTGTTATATCCTCAATGGATTTTTGCCTCATTTCTTCTTAAAAGGGTACAAGTACAGGTCCTCAATATTTTGACTTGTTTGATGTGTTATTAATAGCCTAATTAATTTGGTGAAAAAACCTTAAGTAATGTGTTTTATATTTTGTACATTTTTTAATATGAATTTAGGCTAATTGACTTGCCAAAAATCTTAAAGCATTAAAACTGAATATAAATTCAACATCATTCACTTTCTAAGTATATAGATTCTTTCAAAGGAATCTTTGTTAGGGGTATTGTCTAATAAAAGACTTTTTGTTTTTTGATAGATCCTAAATGTTGACTTCTCTTGAAACATTCAACGATTAATGGATTGTGGAAATTTAATAGCTCTGAAGTTATTTTGACCTAAGCTATCATAACTCAAAGTTATGGTTGGTATACTTATCTTCATCCTTGAAGTACTTGTCACACATGATTCATGCACACATTTCACTCAAGAAAATATTTACATAAGTACCAATATAAACAAAACAATTATACACTCACAATACAATGCAATTATTTAATTTGGGAAACACTTTTGAGAAATATTTTTCTAACAAAAATAATAATTTCTATATTATCTTAATTTATTTATAATATGCTAACATACTCTCACTTTGTGCTTTCTCGTTTTTAATTCCAATCCATGTGAAGCCATACATTGTCAAAGTTTTCTAGTTAAAATGTATTGTATAGAATGAATATAGTGTTTATGGATATTATAATTAAGTATATCATGGTTAAGAGAATTATTCATCATAAGAAGGCATTGAACAAATTTGTCTATAGAACCAGCAAAAAAATGAAGTATACAAGTACTAATAGGTCTTCACCTAATTGATGAGGGGTTTTGTGGTCCTTACATTTTTGTAACTATTTTTTCATAAAGGCTCAATGAAGTATCCTAAAACTAGGAGCATAATTGTGGTTAGTGGCTTTAATTGAACAGATTAATTTACACGTTTATTAATCTCTTTCTTGTATTAAAAAATACTAATCTTAAAAACTCTCATATGTATCAACAAATTTTCAAGTCTCTTACAAACTAAGCAAATGATAATTTTGTAATATAGATTGTAGTGTAAGCTCTTCTGACCACCTTTTCTTTTTCATATCATCTTCATTTTACCAACATAAATTGCTTATGATGATAGGATACGTTTTTGTACTATAAAAAATGGCATATATACAAATTTTCTATGTTCATTTATTTAGAGATCTTCAAACCCTCTTCACTAATCTAAGTTAGGATATTCTCGCTTCAATATTTTACAATAATTTAAAATTATTTCAAATGTTAATTATATAATAAACTTTCAATTAATGATTGGTTTTATTGGCTAGATGATTTTTGTTGTTGTCGCACCCATATATGGGCTTTCTAAGGATGGAATTGTTAGTAAATTATTATCAAGTTTATCAAATCATTTCCTACACATTTCAATTAGAGAAAATCATGTATACAAGTTTAAAAATAACCATAATGCAAATATCAAAGGCATACCACAAGATTACAAAATATATACCCTAGAAAAACCCTCAAAGAGAAAAACCTAGCCTGCAAAAGCATCCATACTTAAATACATTATTTAGCGATGGAAACATTGCATTACTAAATAATCTCCATAAATACTTTTGAAACATCAAATTCCTTCTATACATCCTCCATATGTACTTTCATAAAGGGTAACCATGTCATCACATCTCATTTCATGCTTCACATATGCACTCAACAAGAGAGATTAATGCAATGACAATCAAACCAAACAACCAACAAGCCAACCAACCAACTCCAACCAATAAACACTTGCTTTCTTTTATAGAATCAAACTCGCATAAAATAACCAAGTGGTTAAGGTAAACCCATGTGTCTCTAAACCATAAATATACAAGACCATTGACTTCGTCATTTACTATTTAGTACTATATTTTTCAATAATAAATAGTTTCCATGTGCAACCCACATAAAATATGTAACCAATGTCACATACAACTTTACAAATAGGCCCAAATAAATATTTGATGTGGCTAAACACAAGTTCTAAGATGGATGAGAATTTTGGACATGTCGAACGTTGCTAATGACTCTTCCCACTTGATAATTCCAAATGCGCTCAGACTGGGGTTTCCTCTATCTGCAACTAGGGATGAGACCTCACCTTATTTGTAGGATGGAATTTTGAACATGGTTATTGGGGGCATTGTTCATGTTGGGCCTCCACTGACTGAGGGTGTTTTCCTGCACCATGCTCGAGGGTTGTTCATGCCCTAGGTGTTAAAGGGGAGTCTTTTCTGCTTTTAGCTAGGATATTATGGGACTCCAGTTTTGGGAGGCATCCTGGATCCCCCTATTGCTCCTACGCTTCTTTCTGGGAAACATTCTCCTATCTCTCAGCTTGGGTTGGAGGCTACTATTTCTACTCTTGACTCTGGGGGGTTCTAGCCTTGGGATTGTCACTGGTGGAAGAAGTTATGCATGTGCTACCAAATCTATTGCTACCATCCCTTCAAAGGTGAAATCTCAACCTATTGTTTGTGCCAATGCCTCCCTTGTGGTGGTTTGTGGCCCAAATGTGGTGGACAATGTGTAATTCTACCAATGTCACGGGTTGGTCTGCAGATTCGTAAGCCTCTGGCCCACTCTTTTGAATTTACATTGTTGGGTAACTTGTTCTTGGTGAACCTTAGTTTCTAGTAACATTGATCTCTACCGTTGTGCAAAGGGGGTTTTTATTTATTCATTTTCTTCTTTTGAAGATCGTGACTAGCTTTTGAATAAGTTGTGGGTTTGGAGGAATCGCTCCCTTTTTGTCAAACTCTAAACAATATCCTTCAACCCTCTTAATGAACCACCTAATGTGCGCTTAGTGTGGGTTCGCCTTCCTAATCTCTCACTCTATTTTTGGGAGATATCTTTCTTTGAGGCTAATCTAATTTTGCCTGCATTTTGGTTGATATGGATATGTCCACACTTCTTATGGGGGATGTGGTGCTCATGGTCGAGGAGAGGCCATGGACTCAAGCACTTGATTATGAGGGCCTTCCTTTATATTTCTGGAATTGCTTATCTACTGGGCATATGGCTGCTAACTGCACTCTTCTGCATTGGAAAGGTGTTTCTACTTGGTGGAAGGATGCATGTGAAGAACATTTAATAGCCTATTCTTTTGATTCTTCCTTTGAGGATTCACTAGTTGTTGATGAAGATGAAACCCCTATTGAAAATCTGATTGTTGCCCCTGCTATTGATTGGGGGCAGGCTTTTACTGCTAATCTTGGTCTATATCCAATTGCAACTCTAGATGTTTCCTATGGTACTACAAGTGTATTCCCCTCTATCCTTGTGGACCATTCCTCTCCAACTGTTCTTGCTCCTCTTCTACACTATGGTTTTGTTGACACTGCTCAACTTCTTCAACACTCTAGTTGTTGTGTTGACAAATGCCCTAGTGAAGTTTCCTTCGCTTGGGAACCTAAGGATAGCATCACATGGACTATTGTCCAATGACGTAGGATTAATTTTTCTTCAAACTCTCATCCATCATCTCTTGTGGTGTGAGCTTGGCCTTTCTTTTGAAGGGTTATTTGTCTTTGTGCTATGTTTTCTATCTTTTTAATCAACATCTGTTGTGTTGTTGATGGCTTGCATTTTCTTTCAGGCCTTGTTTATGTAAGGGTTGACCCCCTTGTTATGTTGCTTAATTAATCAGAAACTTCTAAGATGCATCACAAATAAATATTTTATTTACATAATTAAAATCATTAATTCCATGTGTAATGTTAACAACACCCTTTTCCTAACATTCTCCTACTTGTATACATTGCATAACGGTCAAATTTATGAAATACACCATCATGCTCATTATGAAACCATGTGAATCTTCAACGGGCTCTTGCGCTTCATTAAGATACTTGCAAATAACATCTAATGGTGTCACCATCTCAATCAAGAACTCTTATCCTCCTACATGCCACCTATAGAAGATTAGGAACAAGCCAAGGGAAAGGTGTACCAATATGAAGAACACAAGCATCAAATTCAAGTAATAAAAAAAGGCTCCATGCTACTACTAAATCAAAAAAACCCACTTGATTAGAAATAACAACCACAAAAAATGCTATTCCATACAATCATCCATATCTCTAAGGTATCCAAAATTATTTGTAGAGTTCATGCCAACAACATTTCCAACTCATAAACCACAATAACGAACTCTCTATATAAAAACTATCCATGAAGAACATACACATAAAAATTCCCACTACATGGGTAATTTCAAATATGAAAATAGATCAAGCATACCAAATCTACTATTCAACACTCAGACC
>MU226523.1:3152242-3180607 GCA_018584345.1 Thuja plicata | reverse complement strand
GTGTGTATGTGTATATAAACACACATGTGTGTATATATACACACACATATATATATATATACACATGTATATATACACATACACACATACATGTGTGTATACACACACACGTGTGTAATTGTACACTTACACACATACACATATATACACACGTGTGTATATACATATATATGTGTATATATATATGCACGTGTATATACACACACACACGTGTGTGTATATACATACACATGTATATACAGACATGTGTGTATATACAGACACACACACACATATATATATACACGTGTATATATACACATACACATGTATATATATACACATACATGTATGTATATACACATATATACACATATACACATGTGTATATATGTATGTGTATACACACATATACACATATATACACACATTTGTGTATATATATACACATATACACATGTATGTGTGTGTATATATATGTGTGTGTGTACACTCATGTGTATATATACATACATGTATATATACCATATGTATATGTATACATGTGTATATACACTCATGTGTATATACACATGTATATATATACATCCTTATATCAATATAATATACATACACACACATGTATGTGTATGTGTATATGCACATGTGTATATACACACACATGTATACACGCATGTGTGTATATATACACACATATATACACATGTGTGTATACACACACACATACATTTATACACACACGTGTATATATACATATACATGTATATACAGACACACACATATATATACACATACACATGTGTATATATACATATACGTATATACACATGGATACACACACATATACACACATTTGTGTATATATACACACGTACACACATATATACACACGTATGTATATACACACACATGTGTGTGTGTATATGTGTGTGTGTACATGTGTGTATATATACATACATGTAAATATACTATGTATACATGTGTATATACACTCATGTGTATATATACACATGTATATATATGCATCCTTATATCAATATAATATACATTATTGACACAAAAATGGAAATGAATTTTCCTTCCAAAAATAATACTCTCAATTCCAATTCCACTTTTCAACTCCAATTCCAGGGTCGGGTGGAATTGTGGAATGCTCAAAATGGCCCAAAATTAGAATTTGCATAAACCTATTCCAATTTTTTATTTTGGAAACAAACACTGAATTGAATAATTCTGGAATTCATAAATGTCAATTTCGCGAAACAAACGGGCCCTTGGAGTTAAAAATGACAGGTGGGACCAAAGCCAAATGAGAAATTGACACGACAATGATTTGCTTGCAACATTTTTCAAATGATTTTTAAAAATACTATTCAAGGTTTCTAATTTCGCAGCCTGTGACATGACCGTTTTCATTCCGTGGCTAACTACAGTTATTATGAGTGTTAACATTAATGGTGAGTTGATTGACAGAGAACTGGTACTTGAGGAGCAAGCTTTAAAGCAACGTTTATGGCCATCATTTGCGTATCCATTGCTAATCTTGTTTTCTGTGAGAAGTAAAGTGCTTTGAGAGCTAAACCGTTGCAGTTGCAGAAAGAATTATTGCAGAAAAGAAGCTTTCTTGTCTTGTTCAGAGAGTTTGTTGCTTGGAAAAATGACAGAACCAAGTGCTTCCACCCAGTCCGCGGCTATAAGAAAGAAAACAAAGGATAAATTTTAAGAAGAATGGGTGCAGTTGCTACCAGGAACCTTAAACGTAGTGTCAGCAAATGACCAGACATGGCATGACACATGTTCTTGTTGTAAGAATCCAAATACCCTAGGCACTTTTGGCGCATCACTTTTCATGTTTTTCTTCTAACAACAGAATGAAATATATTCCAGGATGTAATCCATGGGTAAATAATATGGCAAAATTAATTATTCCTAATGTGTTCATGGATGCTAATCTATTAAGGGTGTTGGCAAAGCATTATTGTTCGTTCACAAAATGTATAAGGAAGAAAGATAAAACAATCCTGGTAAGAATTGATAGAGCGAGCTTTGTGGAAGCATTCGACATTTCTGGTGCCATGAGTGTAGATATAGACCTAGATGAGGAAAAGAGGATATGTCATATGCACAAGACTGTGTTGAAGAAGGATGTAATGCCTAAATTTATGACCAGGGATGGAAAAAGACCTATACCAATCCCAGCTAATGTGAATGAGCCCTATGATTTGGGTACATTTTACATTTTTTTCAAATACACGGTATATGGCCTATGTAAGGTATTGTGAGTTGAAGGAGGAACAACAGTCACAGAAGATTTGTTGATGATGGCTATGGATATCCAACATCCTCACGTGAACAAAGAATATAATTACGTTGGCTATATAGTCGACAGACTTCATAGTGACCTTGAGGCAATACAAAGCAATCCTTCCAAGATTGACTTCAAGTATTACTCAATCCTCGTGCACCTGATTTTGTATTACAATACGGACCACATAGATAAGGAGTTGGTCTTGCAGAAGGAAGATATGGGCATGTCAATGCCAATTCAGCTATGGAAAAGGGTATGGGAAAGTACTACTTATCTTTCTTCATTTTTGTATTTTGAAAATTGGATTGTGGACTCTATTAGGGAATTGTTGGGAGAAAGAGAGGATAGAATCCCTCTTGCCCTTAGAAGAATGATAAGACCCTTACATGCAAACAATAAAGGGCCTATAAAGCACAATTGGGGTGATGCTTTTCTTTTTTAGAATTTTACAATTATTAGGGTTTATGGGTGCCCTTAGCCACCACAGCTTTTACCTAAATATATTCCTCTTAGGTTGGGAATTATTGGATTCATCTGGCACTTGACTTTGGTAGATAAAGAGTATTTAGGTAAAGTGAAGAAAAAGGGAACTTTTCTACCTAGGTTGTGGGTGGTGGAGGAGGATTTCACTGTGGGGAAATGGGTTGTAGATCCCCTTAATGATTTTTCGAGACATTACAGGGTACAAACTGCAAAAGCAAGAATATGTGACCCTGAGGGGTTTATGAGCACCAACTTAAGGGAAATGGAAAATGTTAAGTTGCCCCACATGAAGGATTGCCTGAAGAGGAAATTATCATAAATTTAATTACCCCTAACGAACTGGCTGAGAAGAGAAGAAAGAGGAATGATATTCAAAGAGTGGAAGCGTAGTTTAAGATGGATCCTGCTTTTCCTAGTTTTTACCATGAATTAGAATATTGGGAAAGATTAAAAACACTCTTAGCAAAGCATGATAAAATCATGGAAAAGATGCCAAAGGTACCTAGAGGAGCATCAGCTAGAGTTGATCCTATATATGTGGAATCATCGCATGAGGATGCTCCATTCACGAGGGAATATTTTGTAGAAGTGGAAGAAGGAGATGAAGTTGAATCTTCTCAACAACTAGCAACAAAGAGGCAAAAGGTTGAACATGCTCCCCTAGTAATAAGGGATAGAGCAAAAGAAATAATCACTGAAAAGGGGCCCTGCTTCCACCAGATTAGACAGTCTTTGAGGAATGCACTGAAGCCGCCACAAGGTGAAGAAACAGGGGAATCAAGTTTAGCCCTAGTTGCTAAAACAGTTCATAGGTTGATGCTTTCTGATTTGTTTATGCAAGATGATGATTTCATCCAAACAGAAGAATTCAAGAGTTCTCTTTTCAAATTGAAAGAAAACGAATTGAAAGTAAACTTGAGTCCTAAGGATGATACTAATGAGAACAAGGAGAAGTTGATACAAGCATTGCAGGAGTATGATCCTGACAGTCATACATTGTTTGTTGAGCAAGCAAGAGAATTAGTAAAAGGAAGTGGGATGCTTTTGTTACCTGGATGGGATATGCAGTCATCCTTCATGATTGACCAAATAAGGAAGCAACCAGACCAACTTTTTAAATCTGAGGTCGAGGTTGGGGATTTCTTAAGAGGCTCAGATTTTGACCCCAAGAGCAAAACATTGGCAATATGGTCACTTGGTCCTGCAACACAAAAGCCAAAGATCTTAGATATTCAAGATCAAAGACAAGTGGAAAAACTCATCTGAAATATCCAGAATGTGAGCAATGTGGAAGTTGCAAATTTGCTAACTCGTGTCTCATTTTTTAACAGAGCTAAGGCGGAAGATTTGGAGAAGATGATTGCAGAAACATACAATAGCCTCATTAGATTGTCTAAGGAATATGAGGTGCATCTTATGTTGAATGCAAAGCTAGAGGAAAGAATAAATGAGTTGAATGAAAAGTTAGCAAATGTTATTCATGTAATAAGATTAGACATAGGGCAAAGGAATGCTAGAGCTATTCAATTGCTACACCTTTTTTAGGATATTATTTCACATGTTGGCAATATGGACACAAATCTAAAGAATGCAAATCTATATCCAGATCTAATGCAAGTGGAGGAAACCTTACATGCTACAAATGCAACAACTTTGGTCATATTGCAAGAAATTGCAGATTGAGGACTAATCAAACAAATCAGAGATATGTGAATCAGAATGTCATTTGCTACAAATACAATAATTATGGACATATAGCTAAGAACTGAAGATATAATAACAATAAAATAAGAATGAATGGTTCGGTAGACAAGAATAGTTTAAGAAATAACAACAAAGGCGTAGAAATTGATGTAAATGAAGTGAGAAAGGAAATGAACAAGATTTGAGTAAGAAATGAACAAATTAATGCTTTTGGAGAGATCTCGCCAGCTTCTTGTGTGGATCCCTCCTCATCAACAAATTAGGTCACATGAGCTAGAAGGGGAATTTTATCAAAAAATCTTACGGCGCCCCGAGAACCAAAGCAATTTTGATTGCGATTGAAGATTCAGTTAGAAATAAGCTTTTGGAAGTTGTGCTTAAAACAACAGAAGATTTCATGATCATTTGGAGGATCACAAGCAGATTTACAATTCACTGGGAACAACTTTTTGGAGAGTTAGGGCACAAATGACATTTATTGAGAAATCATGAAATCATTCAATTTAAAGGTGATTGGAGACCTCATTCGACACTTTTCTATCTTGAGATCTAGTGTGACCCTGATTTGGAAGAGATCGAGTAGCGTTTTGAGTTGTCCACCGAAATTTCACGTGTAACCCTAGTTTGAAGTAAAAAAATATTTATCTTTGCAGAATTTTAAAAATTTCATCGGTATAGTCATGGATAACTCCGCAAATTGTTAATGTTCTTGAGAGGCCGCCTTATGAATTCAAATTGCATCCATATAAATCCATGGAAGATGATCCCAAAGGCGCATTTTCTCATGTACCCAATGGAGTGTTACATGTTGAGGATGTGTGTGTATATACATTGCAAGCTAGAAGAACTTGGTGATTATGAGATATTTGACTAGTATGGATTTTTTTGTTCAAATGGAGTTTTGAAGGGTGAGTTTCAGAAGGTTAAACAAATTCACCTAGTGCACTACAAAGACATGGTCACTTTTAATGACCTGAAATGGATAAAAAATGTTCTAAGAAGAATTCATGATCAGTTCTCATACATATCAATTGTTTACCTAATGTTGATGGAGAATGCACAATTTGACATATGTGAAATCATGAGGAAGCAACTACTGGAGAACCTGGAGAAAATCAAAAGGGATAAATCACAAATATTTAAGTATGGTTCCCTGATCGTACATATGTTTTTCTATTTGATGAACTTCTTTTCTGGAATCTGAAAGTAGCTTGGCAGAAAGATATTCTTGTGGCACTACAAATTTCTAATACGTACCGGAGTCGGAAGAAAGATGATATTGATACCTTAATCTCAGGTCATTTCAAAATGTTTCATAAGAAAATGCAGAAAAGAGAGGATTCTAAAGAGTATAGTTCTGAAGGGTATAGTTGAAAAGTATGCAGATTCAATATGCTTCATGGTTGAAATTGATCAATGTTGCATGGACGCAGTCGTTCCTAGACAGATGTGGAATCAATTGATAGGTTATGAAGTTGTACCGGAGTTAGTTGTGCAGTATGTGGAAGAGATGCTTAAGAGTCCTGCTGATCCGAATACAAAAAAGTTTGGTACCTACAAAAAGTATCAAGAGGTTCGGTTGAAGCTAACAAAGAAGGCAAGGAAACGGAAGATCAAGAAGATTGTTGATGATGTAGTAGAAAAAGTTGGAATTACCAAAAAGAAGAGATGGCAGAAATCAAAAGGAAGATAGAGGCAAAAGCTGCACACATTGATGTTGAGAAGGAGACTATTCCTCCATCTATTCCTGTATCATCTAGTCAAAGGATTACTAAGAGTGCAACAAAAGCTACTCTTGCTCCAAAAGATTCAAGAGCCAAATCTGAGAAGTCAAAGTTTGAATCTGTGCTGAGGAGACCGAAGCAAAAGAGTACCGGTACTATAAGGAAGAAAGGAAAGACAGATAATGATGATTCATCCTCCGAATTTGATCAGTCAAAGAAGAGAGAAAGCTCTGAAGGCACTACTACAACAAGAATTGCGAAGGAGATGTCTATGAGCATAAAGAAAGGTGAGAATGTTGTTGACATGATCTTGAGTAAAGTTGTTAAGCATGGTATTTTTGTTGAGTTTAAGAAGTATTATCAAGTATTTGGTGAAGTTGAAAGACAAAGATTAGAACAAGGTGTAATTACATATTTGAACAAATTCAGTAGAACATTGGTTGAGATAAAAGATCAGATACCTGATCATTTATATGCAAAATTGGAAGAGAAGATTAGAAGCACTAGAGGAAGATAAAAGAATAAGGGAGTCACTAATAACCACGATGTGTCCTGTAATCAGTAATGATGAAGAAAATATTTACTTGAAGAAGCAAAGAAGAGGCTTTTGACAAAGAAAAGAGTAAACATGATAATGGATGTAAAGATAGGTGAAATTATTGCAGAAACCGACGATATTATCAATAAAATGCTAACAGAAGTCAGGCATGATGTACCTAAGAGAAAAGAGCCTAGAACTAAGAGGAAAGGGGAAAAACTGTTCATTAAAGAACCTGATGCATATATTGGTGGTGTGTCGATTACTCTTGATGATGATGAACAGCAAGGAAAGAAGGATCCCTACACTGATCCTGCAAACATTATGACCGAAGATGAAGAGAACTCATGACAGAAAAAGAAGTCACTGAAGATATACATGTTGAGACTAAGCCAAGCCTGACAAGGAGATTGATAAACATATTGTTGCTTTGGAGACAGAGGTTACAGGAGGAGAAGAAGTAAGAACAGATAATGTACCTGACATACCTGATTCAGTAAGAACAGAGAAGAGAAGTCTGATAGGACTGATGTAAAACAAGCTGAGATCACAGAGAAACTGGACTTAAGTATGTACGTATGTACGTACTTCAAATGTGAGTTTCCTGCATTTATTAAGTTCCAAATAATTAAATCAAATGTGGGTCTAGGTACAAAGGTGCTTGGTCTAATGGCAGAGTCCATGTTGTTAGTCTTGATATATGCTAAATGGTGCTTAGTTCAAATTTTCAACAATAAATGAAAAAGTAGGTCTGAACAATCAAATACATAGAAGATTAAAAACGATGGATACAATTATCACCCAGATTAATGAATGGTAGCAGTTGCTCTCATAATAAACATCTAAAGGATCAAATCATTCCAAACGACTCCCAATGGACAACTTTTTATTTACGTAAGGTCATTAACTTACAGAACAAATATGCCTGCTAACAACCAAATGTAAAATAGTACAAAACAAATAAGTCTACCAACAAACCGCCATACATACAAATCAATTCTTCAAAAAGTTGAAAACACTGGCATAGACAGTCACACAATTAAAGTCAGCACACACTAGGCCTCTACAAAAACATCTATCAAAGTAAACCCATTACAATACTAGACACAAAGGTACTAACAAAAACTGACGGTCTAAGGACATAAAATCCCAAGACCCTCCTGTGATGCATGAACATCATCCCACCATGTTCATCCCCACCAGGAGTTCTGTTGTCACGAACTTCATCAAATCCTTATGGTTCCTCAGCAGCCCTGTTTTGTTGATTTTGTTTTCAACAATCTTATTCGTGTTTCCTGCAAGTCATTTACAAACCATTCACATCATTCCATCGAACATTTCCATCTATGCTGAAAATACCACCAAACGTAGTAAAGATAACAGATAATTAGCTGAGAGTTGCAAGATACATGACAATCAGATTTGGCTACACATCCAGTAGAACTGATTTCATTGGGAAATTAGGAAGGTACATTGTCTAGGTAGTCTTGTGATTTCAATTTTCCTTCCATTCTAACTCCAACACACTTAAATGACTATCAATGTTGTTTACAAGTCTCACCCAAAATGTCTGTAACTCCTCTACCCAGTAATAAGTGAAGACCTACTTGAATTTGTATCCCATATCTGCTTTACTCAAAACGACAATTTTGGAGGCCATTCCAACACTCTGCATCAATTTCTATGGCATCTTTAATCAAAAAATGGTACCGTAAATTTTTAGACCTGCTGTTGACAAATTTCTACCTCTCACAGAAACAAACAAGACTTGTAACTTCAGTATAGTTTACTTAACACAGTTATTCTACCTTGATATCAATCCCTCTTTTCAAAGGAAGAAGCTTATAGAACGAATAGCCCCAACTTCTACAAAAGATACGTTTATCACAACTAATAATACAAAATCAACAGAGGATTTTTTAGGAAATTTAAAAAAGCACTAAGAAACACTTTCCATAGAGTCTTGGCAAATGAACAATATAAATATAACTTATTTGGTAGATTCAACACCACGCAATGGACAAGCACCACCTGACATCCCACACTAAAGCCTGAAACCTCCCATCAAGATTTTAATATGACTGTCAAAAATATAAGAAAACAGTCAAAAATTATATGATATTTATATCAGAATTCAAATGTATAGTTTTTTAGTCAAACTCATTGGCCCATATTTCAAGAGTAAAGATTCACATGAACCCAGCTCTCATGAAAACGAACAGGCCAGAGACCCCTCATTGCATCTAAGTATTATAACCAGAGATTCTCAGATTACCAATGTCAGACAAGGGGAAATGTAATCAGGATTCTGAACTACAAAGTACGTTTTCTGTCAAGAACTACTGCATGCATTTTAAGTAACCTAGATCAGTTTCCATGAGAACTCCGCAAGAGGCTCAAAGCATCTTAGCACTGAGAATGCAGCGCAAATCCATAGAATAAAATATTAGAAAATTGAAACTTACTACCCTGAATTAACATGGGAATGGCAATTTCAGCTACCTAAAAACATGTTAATAATAATAACCATAGCAGTAGTGCATAATTCCGGAATTTTTCTTTCATGTAATTATGGCCCTCTCAATAGAGAGAAGCACATCCCAGTATCATACACGCAACTAAGCACAAATCTAGCAATCATAGTGATATGTATTCAGGTCCATATTAGAATGGCCATTGAGATTCCCTATTTTCTCTGTACTTTGACAAAGAAACCGTAGTTACCTAATGGTCCCATGGAGGGGCTTGAGCAATTTTAGCTGGCATGACTGATAAAAATTAGGAGTGAACTTCAGAGATATGGTCATGAGCGAAAAAATAGCTTCTACTGCTATAGCACGCATCTGCACTAGAAAATCTGATGAATCACATCTTTTAAAAATTATAAAGAAAAGTAACAGCACCAACCAGATGCTTCCATTTGATTGAAATACATTCCCTGAAAGCAGGAGCTACAACGTTCTATAACCCCACTAGCAGGTAGCAGCTCAAATCCTCTCACCACCCCAGCCCCAAGAAATAGACACTCCACATTGTCAGATAGAGATTAAATTTTGCAATTTTTCAAGAAAAACAAATCCTACGAGATCACCTACCTAGTAAAAACAGGATCAGCAACCCCAGAGGAACCCACACAGCCCCAAACCTGGAATACTGAATTGCTGACATTTTTTGTAAACTTTCCAATCCTTGTCATTGTGTATAGCAGTGATGAAGGTCCACATATTAATGAAAACAGATACCTTTACAGTTGACAAACAAAAACAGAAACCCTATGTAACACTCACAGAAGTAGCAAATTTCCTAGATAAAATAAGCACCAAAATGCCTGCAGTCAATGATGCAAACACATTCAACCTGTTAAAAAGTTGCTAGCATCAATTTCACCGTAAGACAATACAGAGATTTAGTGAAAACAAAGCAGCCACTAATGCTCCAATCTCTGAACTGCAACTCCAGCTGAGGCATTTGTATAGAACAGATGCAAAAATGCTACAGACGCATGTCAAAGTGGAAGTGTATAAAATGAAAATCTTCTACATGTTGCACTTTTTGCGTTGATGTTTATAAATTTCCATGATAACCTACATTTTAATGCGCATAGAACCAACAAACAATCATGGAATTCCCTAAAACAAACCAGAATATTCATGAAGGTATGCATAGCACACAGAATCTAGAAACCTTTCCCTTCAATAAATTAAACAGAAGACATGCTATAGAAGATATAAAACATATTTATAGCTTTTTAGTTGCAGAAAATTATATAAGGATATTAAGTCTCATCCTACAAGATGGTCATGTCATATTACAAATAAAGCATAATCAGGCATTATACAATAATTACTATCAGCCTTGATAAGCAAAATTAACAGAAAAAATGACTACAACAACCAGCCCATAATAATAAAAACAAGCCTTTTATCATAAGTTACAAAAATCCACATGTTCGAACTGCCAAGTTACCAACCATTCAATCTAAGTAAGGTCCGTTGCAATATGATACCATAATATTCTCACATAGCAATCCAAGAAATCTAGTGATGGCGAAACTTTGCCATGCGTAGTTGGTACTCTTCTTGCAATAATGCTAAATGTTTGGAATCAGCTTCCATCTGAATAAACTGTTGTGTTAGCCACTTCTGATCAAGCATTTCAGCTTCTGTTTTGCTCAGTGGTGGCAACTCCCTAGCAGAAGAAAAACCCTTAATAGTTGAGAAATCAAAGCTAGTGGCTCTGGCAGTGTTCAAAGAACCTTGAATTTCTTTCTTTGCCATATGCACAATATTCACTATCTCATTCTTGAACCCATCAAGCATGTCCAACAACTGACTATCAAATGCTAAGTTCTCTTTGCACAGCTGATCAAACATCTGGTGTTGATCAGTCATTGCAACAGCCGGGCTTCCATTTCCCATGCCATTAGGAACATGCTGCGCTAAATTTTCCTCATTGTTTGGTAGATTAGTGGTTGCAATCCTCCTCCTTCCATCAGGCGTTCCATTCTGAACAAGTCGGCTCAAATTCTTCCTGGCATCATGATGACCTGCATCTGCAACCTTCCCCCTGTCAGAAAGTCCCTGAGCAACATGCTGACGTGAATTCTCCCCAGAATCGTAATGACCTGCACTGCCCGCCCTTCTGCTTCCTTTCGACCCTCCATTCGAAACATGCTGTGTTGAATTCTCTCTAACATTGGACTGTTTCAGTGCAATATTTGAATCGCGCGGCGTTGAACTGCCCCCAACATTGGACCTGGACAGTATCAGTGCAGCGTTTGAATCTCGCAGTGCTGAATTCTCATCATCCGTGGATTCACTTTCACTCACCTCGTCCTCGTCAGAAGAATCCTTCTCTTCTCCCTCGTTATCCTCAGAAGAAACCTCCTCTTTTCCCACCTTCACCGGGCTTCTCTGTGTATCTGTGCCTGCAACCCTGTTGGGCATACTTTCAGATATATGTGAAAGCCCCTCCTCCTTTTTCTTCTTAGTCTTCATCTCTTTCGAAGGGTCGTGCTGTGACAAATTCACATTGACATTTTGCTCACCTTGATCATGTCCTTCCCCTTCTTCACTATCGCTTTCATCTTCGTCTTCCTCTTCTTCTCCCTCCTCCGCCATGCCCACATGTACATTTGTGTTCCTTTTCACTTCTTCTCGTTCTCTCCCTTGATCCACCACAACGGTCTTCTTCTTCTCCTCCACTCTTGCATTACCTCCCTTACCCGCTTTCTCTGTACTAACGTCCTCCTCCCCTTCACTATTTCCCCAAACTTGCTTAGACATTCTATACAAAATCTCTTCATGCGCATTCTTAAACCCAAGAAAACCTTTATCCTTAATCTTATCCCTAGCCACACCAAACTTCGTCTTGAGAGACCTCATTTTATTATACAGCTGCTCGTGACTATAATCCCCATCCAGATCCTTCTTAACAGCCTCATAAAAAACACCAGAATTTTTACTCAAACCCTTACCTTTTTCGCTGCATGCCACAAGCCTCTTTAGAAACGCAGCCTCGTTCTTAGCGTTCCAAACCGGTCCGCTTTTTTTTGCAGACTTTTCCACTTCTGGAGACCCCGCCGCTTTTCCCTTATTATCTTCATCCGCGGGTTTCTTCGATTTCTTGGACGATGAATTGCTCGCCTCTTTTTCTTGGGGCTCTCTAGGGCGCTTGATTGAAGAAGAGGATTTTGATGGGGTTGAAATATTGTTTCTATTTTTGTTGGGCGAGCTTTTTTCCTGCTGTTTGATGGATGGGGGAGTAGAGATTTTCTCTGTACTGCCTGAATCGGACGATGATTCGGCAGCGGCAGAAGAAGTATGCTCAGAAGAAGAAGGCATTTCCTGAGAAGTGGGACTTCTGTTGTAAAATTTATTCCGATTCATTGAATCAGAAGAACTCATTGCTGCAAAGCGAAAATTAAACACAGAAATTGCAGTAAGGCACAGCGGGATACAATCAAGAAAGCATGCTAGCAGGCAAAGAAAAATCAGTGTGACGGAAACATCCGGAGGCAACAAATAGCAGGAGGTTTTAGGTATGGTTTCGGAAGTAAAATGCACCGACTAGGGTTTGTGTGTGTGTATGTATATATATGGTACAAAGTTTTTCAGAATATAATATTTTGATGTATAGTGTATATATTATCATTTTAAAAAAAAAAAGTGTTATTCACAAGTAGGTGGAAAAGTTAAAATAAGGCTAGTTTCAAGTAGAGAGTAGCGTAACAATAAAAGCAAGTCATTAAGCAACAAGAGCAAGAGTAGGGGAAGATAGGAGAGGAGGAGGAGTATTTAGGTTAGTGTATTGCTTCATACATTATTAGGATCTAAAGTGTTTAAAAGAGGGTGTCTTCCATCATTACCATTGTTAGCATTATCATCTTGATTATCTTCAATGGAATTTACCAAAATTTAGCCAACCTATATTCCTACCACCAAGAGGTGGTAGAGAAGTAAAGCAATAGCTAAGTACTTGTGATCAATCTCATTGAACACGATCTCTTCTTACATGAGATTGGGAAGCCTCAGAATTCGTATCCTAATTGCCAAAAGCTAACTATCCTTAATGATGCCCATGAGACGAAGATCTAAAAAGTAAAGAAAATAAAATATTATTTATGTTAGAAAGAATGATGTCTCAACCTTGTTTTATTAATAGCTCCATAGTTATTAACCATTTCTAGCTCATTAAAAAATAACAATGGCTCTTTCATAGAAATCAAGGTGTTGAAGCTAGTTACAATTCAACTTTCAAGATCTCATCAAGACAAATATATGGTTACAATCCAAAAGATATGAGAATATGTCAATAACATTAGTATTTTTAAAATTTGAAAGTGAGGAATATTCTTTTAGAATTGACACTTTGAAAGGACAAATAACATTCATGAAGATAAATGTGTATAGCTTGAAGAAAGTAGAAGACAAGAATCCCATAAAACTAGTTAGTGACCAAAACTCCACAAAACCATTGGCAAGCAAAAATAAGTGGATCTAGAAATTAAGATTTTGCTTTACTATTTTCTGAACTATAATACATCTAAGGTCTACAAAGCATAGACAACCACCGAAAAGGTATTCCCTTGATGTTTGGATATATAATTTTGCTTTGAATATTAACTTGTCAAAAAATGTGCTAATGGTGTCACCCTCTTCTTTCAAGGTATCCTTATGAGTAGACAAACTTTAGGAGAGGGATTAGCAATGTCATTTAGGTGTAACGAAGGTAAAGTGACACTAAGAAAGGTGTTTATAATAGCATCCTCTTGTTCCAAAATATCCTCATAGGAGAGGTACATATTAGAAGAAGGATCAACATCATTCCTTAACGCTCTAGGAAAGAGATTTTCAAAATAAATGTGTTTATAGTTTCTTCTTTCACCAAAATTTCCTCATGGGTGGGACCACTTTTGGGAGAGGGTAAATCATAGCTATGGACGAAAGGAAAAGCTAAGTTATCATCGTGTGCATGGAGGGGAACATCTTGAAGATCTTCGATAAAACATGAAATTGAACTAGCAAAAGAAGATAACAACCCCATTCATCAAACAAGATACTGATATATGATATATTACAAATATGAACCAATTAAATACATGTAAATCATATTTAAAGTTATAAGTTTGCAAAATGAAAGTAGTGTCGAGTTCATCAAAATATAATGGTGGGGAAAAATCGGTGTTCACTAGTTTATACATGCAAACTAGGAATTAGGCATATTTCCCTTTGATTACATTAGGAGAGTGGATCCACTTGGCTCAACCTCCTTTTTAATTGAAAAGGATTGGGAACAAGGTGAATGCAACACTTCTTGATTGAGATGAAAAAAATTTATCAAAAGATGTGCTAGATCTAGGGCCAAAGGTGTAAAATAGATAGTAAAAACAAGCCTAGAAAGTCTCAGATCGAATTTCAAACATGGGATAAAAATCTAAAAAGAGGAGGAAGAGAGGAACTCGTGTCTAAAATCTGAGCCAAAAAATGTCAGTTCATGTTGATTTGTGGTGCCCTTGACCTAGGATGTCAGATGCGAACAAACTTTATATTTTTTGAATCATGACGTCGTTCATAATCTTCCTCTAAAGTTTTGTTATAAAAGTAATAGATGATGATGTGTCACATCATCAACCCTATTTTTTAGTTCTACAAAATGTACTTGTATTGGTCTTTGTTTTCTCTACCTGATTCTAGATTTGTGTGTTCAGAACCTGTCACCTAAATATGCAAAAGAGAGAAATGTTAGGTTGATAGGGGTTTGCCTAGGTCAAACCTCAGTTTTGGAATTAACCTAGAATTGAATTGAAATGTATTTGGCATGAATTCTTTGAAGTATAATGTTGAATATCATACCTCAAGCTTATTGATTTTATGTTTTTTTAATGTGATCGTAGGAGTTGATGCAATAACATGTCATGACAAGAAACAAAGGAGATCAATCATGAAAATATGCTTGCATGAAGATTGTTGTAACTCTGCTAATCCGCAATGCTTAGATCCGAAGAAGACTTGAAGGATATGATGGGATGAAATGTCACCTTAGATGCTTGATAATTGATTGATGCTAAATGCTTGTGATGAGATGAGACATGATGTATGGTGTATGATGTAAATTGAAAGAAATGCTCTTATATAAGGTTTGCAAGGTATATTGTGAATTAAGCCAAACTCCAACTATTGTGTTGAGACACTACGATTGAGGAACAATTCATGGGATCTCAACACCAACATATTTAAATTTGGGTTTGCATTGATGGGTCAGTGACACCTTAAAGTGTCATTGATTGGTTAAGGGTGCCCCTAGGTGCCTACTAGTTATTTTTCTTGTTGATCTTTGTATACCTATGGCTCATGTATGTTCCTTTATAAACCCATGCACTAATTTAATAAGGAGAAGAAGTAACATTCAACAAGGTCCTAAAACCTTCTACACTTTGAGCTCCACAGACTCATGTGGGCACTACCTATTTTCTGCCCTCAAACTATAATAACCTCATAAGCAGGTAGGAATGGTGGATGTAGTATAAAACAAGTAAATGGTAACAATTTTTATAAAATTGGATGAGAACCACAAATCTAACATATCAGACCAGTGCCTTATCCAGTGGGTATGGAGTCACTTTAAATGCAAAGACTCTTAACAACAACATATGTATCAAATGTAAAAACCTACAAATGATCACTGAACTTGACTATGCCTTACATAATCAATTCACACTTCCTAGAAGCAGATGTAATTATTTGATTCACTTCAATTCTTTACTCACTGAAATTGTTTAAGGATGTTTAATTCTCTCTGAAAGAAACCCTAAAGCAATTAGACCCTATGCCTTACATAGTGATTGATTAAAAGTCCTTAACAAGCAACCCAAATGAGCACAAGAAACCAAAATGAAGACGTTACAATTCAATATGAATTCATAAAATGCAAGGAATTATAGACAAATATCATTGATAAAACATCTAAGCATGAAAAATCAGAGCCAAAAGACCACTGATAGTCTTAGTTTAACATGCAGATCTTACAAGCCTTGCTGTGGCATAAAATTCCCATCGATTACAAATACAAAGAACCCTAGATATACCCCCAATGAAACCACGAGTTTGGACCGCATTAGGGCACAAGGAAACCCTAAAACACAACTACCATGACTCGGGAAACATACCATCATCAAGCTAGATTAGACATAGAGCCAAGAAAGTACAAAAAACTATAGAATCAGATCAAACCCTAGAGTGCCACCAAGAAACATTAATGAAGCTCCAAAATATCAGCAAGTCAGTCAATCGGGCACCCTACGTCCTCAACAAATCAACCCAAAAGATTAGATTACACACATTAATGCCTCTGTAACCCAGAAAGCAACGACATGGTAAAAAAACCCTGAGAAACAAATTTAAAATTCAAATATCTTATTGCAACGGCTACAAGTGGTGCGGAAAAAAGCATCAATGATCGAGATTTGAACCTTTATCAACTTTAAAAGTGAGTCATCAATCTTACTTTAATTACCCAGTCACTCATATCATATCCTGCAAGGTGTCGCAAAGGTGCAATGGCTCAAACATTATCTATCTATCATCTTCTCTTTGAGGCTTTGCGCCATCCATTGGTTCAAAATCAACTACATTGTGCCTTAACTTAGTTATAACCCGACAACCTTGGTCTGACTACCCTCCACGTGGCGTATTACTAATGGCCCTGAGAAATCCTTGTTGCCTTCTGACCTGCACTAACCGGGCTGGACACGCATCAATCAAGCATGATGCCTCTATCATTATCCCACGATCATCTATACCTCAAGGAAAAATTCCAGTCGTCGGATGAAATCTAATGTGATTTCTCATTACCTTTCCTTAGCGCTAAACCAAACCCATTGGGGGCATGTGGCGCAGGGGCGCAATGCCTTGATGAGTATATGTTGTGCATCTCATCTTTAAGGCTTCACGCCAACCATAGGATCTTCTGAGACTTGACCACTCAATAACCAACCGTAGACAGGCCCAAGACCTAACAACTTTCTACGTGTCAGCACAAAGTGATGCCTTAAAGGGTAGATCAAGCTGCATTTCATGTTTAAGGAAAAATGCCCACCGTAGATCTTCATGAAGTTGAACTGCCTTTAATTCTTTACCTTTGCGTAGATTCGGTCCTGCCATCCACTACATGCCAACTAGGCGCATTGCCTTGACGAGCAAAAAGACACCATCTTCATTGCTAAGGGAATGCACCCGTCATTGGACTAAAATAGGCTAGCACGGGAGATGAAAAAGTAAAAGGTAACTCAAGGAAATTAGAACTTAGGGAAATAAATCAAGAATAATTCATCCCCCCGTCGAGACTTAGGAAAAATAAACAAGGAATGGCCCCGCTCAGACATGAAACAAAAAGACACATGGGTTAAAAATATTTTAAGTGACCCAAAAGGTAACTTCATTTTATACTGTGAACCAAAAACTTAGAATTTTTCCACCAACAGCTAGAAAATGGAAAGTAGGGCCGGAGGAGATAGCAAAACTTAGCAGGGTTTAGACCATTTAGACCATATTTCATCAAGATTTTAACATTGCTAACAATGACAATGATCTGGAAAATTAGGACCAAGCTCATTGAACATGGTCTCTTCTTACATGAGGTTGGGAGGCCTGAGAATTCACATCCTAATTGCCAAAAGCTAACAATCCTTAATGATGCCCATGAGACGAAGATCTAAAAAGCAAAGATCAACCTTTCAAAAAAATAAGATATTATTTATGTTAGAAAGAATGATGTCTCAACCTTGTGTTATTAATAGCTCCATAGTTATTAACCATTTCTAGCTCATTAAAAAATAACAATGTCCCTTTCATAGAAATCAAGTTGCTAAAGCTAGTTACAATTCAACTTTCAAGATCTCATCAAGACAAATATGTGGTTACAATCCAAAAGATATGAGAATATGTCAAAAACATTGGTATCTTTAAAATTTGAAAGCAAGAATATTCTTTTAGAATTGACACTTTGAAAGGAAAAATGGCATTCATGAAGATAAATGTCTATAGCTTGAAGGAAGTTGAAGACAAGAATCTCATAAAATCAATTAGTGACCAAAATTCCACAAAACCATTAGCAAGCAAAAATCAGTAGATTCGAAAATTAGGATTTTGCTTTACTATTTGCTTCTATAATACATCTAAGGTCGAAAAAGCATAGACAACCACTAAAAATGTATTCCCTTGATGATTGGATATATATCTTTTCTTTGAATATTAATGTGTCAAAAAATTGTGCTAATAGTGTCACCCGCTTCTTCCAAGGTATCCTTATGAGTAGGAAAAACTTTAGGAGAGGGATTAGCAATGTCATTTAGGTGTAACAAAGGTAAAGTGACACTAATAAAGGTGTTTATAATAGCATCATATTTTCCAAAATATCCTCATAGGAGAGGTACATATTAGAAGAAGGATCAACATCATTCCTCAAGGCTTCCTAACTAGGAAAGAGATCTTAAAAAGAAGTGTGTTTATAGTTTCTTCTTGCACCAAACTTTCATCATGGGTGGAACCACTTTTGGGAGAGGGTAAATCATAGCTATGGATGAAAGGAGAAGCTAAGTTATCATCATGTGCATAAATGGGAACATCTTGAAGATCTTCGATAAAACTTGAAATTGAGCTAGCAAAATAAGATAACAACTCCATTCATCAAACAAGATACTCATAAATGATATACTATAAATATGAACCAATTAAATACATGCAAATAATATTTAAAACTATAAGTTTGAGCCTAAAAAAATAAAATTATAAGTTTGAAAAATGAAAGTAGTGTTGAGTTCATCAAAATGTAATGGTGGGTAAAAATTGGTGTTCACTACTTTATACATGCAAACTAGGAAGTGGGCATATTTCCCTTTGATTACATTAGGAGAGTGGATCCACTTGGCTCAGCCTCATTTTTAATTGAAAAGGATTAGGAACAAGGTGAATGCAACACTTCTTGATTGAGTTGAAATTAATTTATCAAAATATTTGAGTTGAATGCTAGATCTAGGGCCAAAAGTGTAAAATTGATAGTGAAAATGTGCTTAGAAAGTCTTGGATCAAATTTGTAAACATGGGATAAAAATATAAAAAGAGGAGGAAGAGAGGAACTCGTGTCTAAAATCTGAGCCAAAAAATGTCAATTCATGTTGATTTACGGTGCCCTTGACCTAGGATGTCAGATGCGGACAAACTTTATATTTTTTTAATCATGACGTCATTCAGATTCTTCCATGAAAGTTTTGTTAGAAAAATAACATATGATGATGTGTCACATCATCAACCCTATTTTTTAGTTCTAAAAAATATAGTTCTATAGGTCTTTGTATGCCCTACCTGATTCTATATTTGTGTCCCGTCACCTAAAATATGCAAAAGAGAGAAAATGTTAGGTTGATAGGGGTTACCTAGGTCAAACCTCAATTTTTGAATTAACCTTGAATTGAATTGAAATGTGTTTGGCTTGAATGCTTTGAATTATAATGTTGAATATTATTCCTTGAGCTTCTTTATGTTATGCTTTTCTAATGTGATCACAAGCGTTGATGCAATAACATGTCATGAAAAACATAAAAGAGATCAATCATGAAAATACGCTTGCATGAAGATTGTTGTAACTTTAATGATCCACAATGCTTAGAACCGAAGAAGACTTGAAGGATATGATGGGATGAAATGTCACCTTGGATACTTGATAACTGAATGATGTTAAATTATGTGATGAGATGAGACATGATGTATGGTATATGATGTAAATCAAAATAAATGCTCTTATGTAAGGTTTGCAAGGTATATTGTGAATTAAGCTAGGCTCCAAATATTATATTGAGACACTAGGATTGAGAAATAATTGGTGGGATCTCAACACCAACATATTTAAATTTGAGTTTGCATTGATGGTTCAATGACACCCTAAAGCACGATTGGTTGGTCAAGGACACCCTTAGGTGCCTTTGATCTGGAAAATTAGGACAAATCTATGGGAAACCAGGGCACTCAGTTTGAGACAATAGTTTGAATCATTATATGAACAAATAATATCAAATTTGTAGTATGTCAACCAAAAATAGGCTTAGATAAGAGATAGGAGACAACACACCAAGGAAAGGGCACAAAAAGTGTTGTAAATTGTATAGGGTTACAATTTATGATGCTACACTAATTTTTGATGCTAAATATTCTGATGATACATATGAGTTTGTTGAAATTAACCATGAGATTTTCAAAAGCATTTATCCTAGCTCCCAGAGGAAAACAAAGTGACTCGTCATTAGAGTATGGTCCTTGTTTGTAACTTGCAGTAGCTCCATCTACTATGCTTGTTGTTTCTCTTCTTACATATTCTCCACCACCCCTAAATGATGTTAACAAAGATTGGGAGGTGAATGATTTTCTTGACTAGCTTCATTTGTGCAATAAGCTCTTTTGTGTGTTTGCTTGTATGTAATGTGATTCCCATGTAATGTGTTTCTTGATATGCCTTTGTGTTGTGTTCGGATATCTTTCGATGATCCATGTTTCTCCATTAGCACAAGGTAATAAAGATACAGAATATGTTGTAACATTCCTCTAATTGTATCTCAATTCTTCTATATGTCATATCTATGTTATGGCATACATGTATTATTGTCATTTATGTGCTTTTGTATATCTACTGGGGGATGATGCAAAGCATTGAGCTCTATCTTTTTGGTATCTATAGTGTTGACCCAAAAAGACATTTGTTTCTCATCTTATGTGCTCTTCTTCCATTGTGTTCGTAATTCCACTATCTTTTGAGGACGAGGTTAATTCATTTCAATCATACTTGATTTAGAGGAGTTATCAAATGTGCATAGTGACTATGGTTAGTGGATCCCTTACATGCTCTCTTTTTGTCTTGTTCTTTGTTTCCCTTGATTGCGTCCTTGCTTGGGGACATATCATTATGGCAACATAATTGTATTTTGGATGTATGTATGCTACCTTAAAGTAGTTGTTTTTGATAAGGTGCACATAGTCACTTTAACGTGGAGGCGTACACTCCTCTCTTTATTACACCTTTTCACACACCATAAAATATTTGGTGCACACTCAAACACCCATTTTTTTTGTAGTCAAAATTATTTTAGGTTATTGTTGGAATGTGAAATTATTGTTATTTATGTCATTTATGTCAACATATTCTGGTTGAATTGGACGAGGTTCTATTTGGCTTTGGTGATCTGAAATTGCGTGCTTCAGATGTTGTGTTATAATGATCTATCTCTATCAATGGTTGTCCTGGTCTCATTCATGTTGTAACGTGTTGAGGCACATTCTTTTGGGTCTGGACCAATCTGGATATTGGTGATTGTATTTGACAACATAGTGCACGTTGTAACATGTGAATTCTATTCTTTGGCACTAGGTATCATGGTAATGAGTAGTGTGTTGTACTAAGCGAGGATTTTTTAGTGTGGTCCACATTTTATTCCTTCCCCCTATGGGAATGTCTTGTGGTGACCTATTTCAAATTGTATTTAGCCGTATTTATAAATTGATAATTAATATTATGCTTGGACAACATGGATGAAAATGGAAGCATGAAATAGTATATGTAAAGGATGATTTTATTTAATGTATAAGTGTGTAAGAGATTCAAACTTGAGAAGAAGACATTCATACATTATTGTATATGCAAAAGTGTGCAACCGGAGGCAACATATTGTAAATCATTTTGTGTTGCAGTTAGTGATTGTTATTGCAGTGGCGAATTTCCTTATTTATTATTTATTTCAGTAGTGAGTTGTCTTGCAGCTACGATAGTTGGTTTTTGTACTTAGGGAAGTTAGCCCCACCGATAGTGAGCCTACCTATAGTGAGTATCTTGGTAGTGAGCCTTCTTCGTAAAAAAACACCTTAATCAATGTCACCTTAACTTATGTTCCTATTCATGAGAATTACTTTCTCCATGATTTTTGCCATCTTGAGTTTACCACGTAAATCTAGTGTTCATTGTGCATGGTGTTCTTTTGTGTTTTCATGTTCATATTTGTTTTATCTATCTGATTGATTTAAGGTTGCTCTGGATTAAATAAGTTGAAGAATTTTTTTTTTATAATATTGATACACCCCCTCTTAGTTATCTAGACTATTCAACAATTAGTATCAGAGCATTGGTTCCTCGAAGGAGAGATTAACCGCTTGAGGTAGATCCAATGATGCACAAATTGTTAATTCCTATGTTTGATGGATCTAATTATAGTTCTTGGAAAGTGTAGATGAGAGGTTACCTAAATTCCCTGAGTTACACTACTTGGAAAGCCATTGAGACACAATATGGTGTACCAAAAAATGGTCCCACTATTCGCAAATGAGTTTTCAGCCTATGAAGAGAATGAAAAAGAAATTTATGTTATCTTTAGTGATTTATCAAAGATTGAATTAATAAAATTTATTTCACTGAGTACTACTTATAAAGTTTGGGAAAAGTTGAAAGAGATCTATGAAGGAAATAATAGAGTTAAATTATCAAAGAAGCTGATTGTTAAGCATAGATATGAAAATCTAAGAATGGAAGAAGGTAAAGATGTAACAAGCTATTTCAGAGGCTGGAAATATTGTGAATGAAGTCAAAAATCAAGGAGACAATCTAACAGATGAAGATATCATGGAGAAGATTTTGATGACCCTACTGGATAGCTACAATGACAAGATGTCAGCCATTGAGGAAGCTTATGCTTTAGAGAAGTTCACAAGAGAGAAGCTCTTTGACACTTTGTCCTCTTTTGAGTTAAGGAAATTTGGAAAGGAGAAGGAGAAAAATAAAAAAAAAACTTTAAAGACACAAAGTCAGAAGATGATCCAAACAATGAATGTTCAGACAAGTTCGAAGTAACTTTCACAAGGAAGCTAAATAAAGATACCAACAAATACAAAGGTATGTTACCTCTTAAATGTTTTAGATGTGTAGAGATTGATCATATTTAAACTAGGTGTCTAGAAAAAGGAACAAAACAAAAGTTCAAAAGATTCAATAAGAAGGCCAGTATATTAGATGATGAGTCAAATAAAGAAGATTGCTTATTTTTGGTTGAAATAGAAGAACCTATATTTGAAATCTCTAACATTTGTTCACAATATAGTGGTCACACTAAGAATGCATTGTATGTAAGAAGAAATAGAGAAAAAAGGTCGATTGATAGTGGATGTTGAAATCATATGGTTGGTGATGAAAGTAATCTTGTAAACTTGAAGATTATGATGGAGGTCTTGTTAGATTGGTGATGGTCAAATGACATAGATTGTTGGAATTGGTTCTATTACTTTTGATGGAAAACATAATATTGAAAATGTTTACTATGTGAAGGGTTTATATCATAATTTATTGAGTGTTGGACAAATGTGCAAAAATGGCTATGATGTTGTATTTTAGGATAATGGTTGTGAGATCCGGAAGAAGTCTAAAATTTTCATTGTAATTGGAAGAAGGGTAGGTGGAAATATGTATCAACTAGAAGGTGAAAAGAGGTGTTTATTATCTCAATCTGATGATAGTTGGTTGCAACACTCGAGGATGTGTCCCATTAACTTTAACAATTTGATAAGGATAAGTTCAACCAGTACAGTTAGAGAATTGTCAGGACTGACCAAACCAGATAGCATTATCTGCAAAGGATGTCAAGAAGGAAAGTAGGCAAGAGATAAATTCAAAGAAAAGAACAATCATCTTTAGGTTTGTTGGAACTTGTACACATTGACCTATGTGGTCCAACTAGAATGAGAATCTTACAAGGAGAGCTCAAGATTTCATGTTTTTAATTGATGATTATTACATATTAACTTGGGTATCATTCTTAAGAGAAAAATCAAAGGCATTAGAAAAAGTCAAGATATTCAAAGGAAGATTTGAAAATGAAGTTGACGCAAGAGTCAAGTGTTTGATATCTGATAGAGGAGGATAATTTACTTCTGATGAATTTAACAATTTATGTGAGAAACATGACATTAAAAAATAATTATATACCCCTAGAACACTATAGAAGAATGGTGTAGTGGAAAGAATGAGCGGACATTTCAAGAAGCAATAAGAATGATGATAAAAGAAGTAGGTGTTGGAGATTGCTTGGATATTGTTCAGATTGTGCATATATGTGTTGGTATTAATGTTTTTTCATTGATGTCAACATATTCCTACCGTTGAAGACAATGTTCCTAGTATGTTCAATGACATTATTTATGTGGTACAATTACTATATTGAAGATCTAATGTTGCAATCATAAAATTATGTTAAGGGATGTCTATACTTGGCTTTGTTCAAGTGGCAGAGGTTCAGATGTTGATTTGAGAGAGTTGTGATGGATTGATTAGAGATAAATATTTTTGTTGTTTAGTTTGTGATAGTGTTTCAGTTATTGGATCGGTGTGGATCAACTTGACAATATTCTTGGTTGCTAACTCGGTGGTGAGTTTAGGACAATAAAGTGTATCCTCATCTCGAGTGGTTCATGATTTGGATGTTGTAAAACTATTTTTCTTTTATGACAATGGTTGTTGATTAGTGTTCCTAATGAATAGAGTAGAGAAGTGAATGAATTCTATGACAAATTTGTTCCTAATGACATCTTGGTATTTCGCATTGCTTTCTTATGTTTCTTGATCATGTCATATTCATGTTGCTGGATCACGTTGGATTAAGTGATCGGGTTTGAAGTTTTTTTGTGACATGTTGATGTTCTCATCGCTCTTGGCCAACTTGGTGATGTAGCATGTTGCGAAGGATTGTGGCATGATCTAAAAATCTGGAGTGTGTTCAAGGATGTTGTTATGGATCATTGTTATGTCTTAGTCAATGTTCAATGAATCACAATTAGTATTGAGATGTAATGAATTAATATTTTGTAATTAGGTCCCTAGACGACCTAGTTGAGATAAATTGATGTAATATGTATATATATGTAATCATTTGTAATTGCGAAAGTATGAGAGAGTGTGAGATGCTGAAGAGAAGAGGTGTGAGTTGAATATGCAATTAAGGCAAAGATTTGTTGCACTTATTGGAACTATTTTGGCATATCAAAGATGTTGTTTTTTCCTTTGTGAGTTTGGACAATATGTCCTTTATGATTTGCAATCAAAGATTTTTGTAAGGCAGTGAGCCTTCCATGGGATTGAGATCCTTGTTGTATTTAAGCAGTGAGCTCTAGACAGTTTGCCTAAATGCATGCGCATTCCCCTTTGTAATAATCTTAACATGATATAGTGTTTTTAACATAGTACATTCATCTTGTAGGTTCCATCTCCACCTTGGTTTTTCCCCTAACAAGGTTTCCACATCAAAAATCTTGGCGTTATGTGTTGTTTATTATGTTGAGATCTTACTTACATGTTTATCATTCAAATTTGAGATTAAAGTTTATAAGATGGTTATAGGTCGATGATATTATGACACAACTGATTCACCNTCCCCCCCCCCCCCCCCCCTCAGTTGTGTGTGTCATCTTAAATTCTAATAGTAGGCCTACTATAGGTCTATTGAGAGAAGCTATACACACAATAACATATACTCTTAACAAGGTACTTTTTCAAAGGAAGTATGGAAAAATATCATATGAGCTATGGTATGGAAGAATTTCAAGAGTAAAGTATTTCAATTTGTTTTTGGAAGCAAGTGCTACATTCAAAGAGATGAGGACAATCTTGGAAAATTTGATGGTAAAGCTGATGAAGGCATATTTCTATAGACACCTAAATTTGATTACATGATTAAGTAATCTTATTTAGTTCTCTCCCAAGACATTGATAATTAAATATCCTATATTTATTTAATCCATGTCACCCCCTAGTTAATTAATTCAATTAATTAACTATAGTCCAGTTAATATATAAATGACAACCCATAGTGTGATAATTAATTAAATCCCCCCTTCCTCTATTAATTTAAATAAATATACTTATCTATTTAAATTAATTCACTTTATCCTATTATCCCACTTGTGATTAAAATAACCCTATTTAATATATTTGAGCACATGGCTCCTAACTTTAACCCTTGCCTAACCTTGCATCCTAACCTACCCCAACCACTTGACCCATGATCCTAACTAAAGCCAACCCATTCATGCATACTAACCTATCTTAATTAGTTAATTAACCTTGATTAACTAATTATCCCCTCCATTCATTCTCTCTCCTCCCATCACATCCTTCTAATCCTCCCACTTGCCTACTATTCATCCTTAAATCAAGCCTAATCCCCTCTAAACATTACACAATCATAATCCAAGGATTAAGAAATCCTAAGCCACTCCTAAAGTCAACACAAGTCACATCCTCTCCAATCCTGTGTCAGAGTAAAAATGTATTTTCACTTATTCATTAAATCATTATTGATTTAATTATTAAGTCACTTTTTTACTTATTAATTAAATCATTATTTATTTAATTATTAAGTCACACTTTTATCTCTAGCTCACTTAAGCTAAACTTTAGGCATGTAATAATTAATTCTTTTATTAATTGTTCATGTAACCTAGGTTTCTCCACCCTTCTTAGGGTTTTGATCTCCTTTATTAGGATTGATCACTTTTTAATTATCATCTCTCTCGGGAATTCCCTCAATTCCTTCTGTGAATAATATTTCATATTTCTAGACATGCTAAGTTGTGTCTCCATTCTTTGCTTTGTGACAGGTTATTTTGCTTTAGGTGATCTTAGCTTATGATTTCTTTGAATTCTAACATGGTATCAGAGCCTCGTTGGAGCAACTCGTTCTTAGGTTTTTTGAAGATTTACTGGAGCGCCGAGTTTTTCAATTTCTCATATCTTTTTGTGTGGATCTGGAGGGGGGGGGTTTATTTGGAGCACTTTGGGCACAAATCGACCTCATGGATGTGCTCAAAATGCCCAAAAATCCCTATTTCCATATAAGGCACGTCCAATTTAGACACAATTGCATTATGAGGCAAATTATTTTTGCCCGAACAACCCTAATCTGGGCACAAATTTTGAGGCAAGTGGAAAAAAAATAAAAATTTCCAAAATTTTATTTTTGAATTTTGCAAAAAAAAAATTAAAAAAACCCATAAATTTTGGGGTTTTGCATGTTATGTTTTTTGAAAAAAATAAGAAATTTGTTTTGGTGGGCCGTGGGCCCACGGTGGTTGCACAGGCCCCCAAGGAGGTCGCGGGCCCGAAGGAGGTCGCGCTGGCCCCAAGGGAGCCGTGGGCCCCTCAAATATTTTTTTAAAATAAAAAAATATAATATAGTTTTTTTTTCTTTTTTAAAAAAAGCATGCACTGTTTTTTAATTATTATTTTTCATAAAAAAAAAACAATTTACTTTTTTTTTCTGCCAAATTTGCCAAAAATTTGGAGGCAGTCCATATTTGGAGGAAATCGCCAATTTAGCAAGGCTCTGCCATTTTTAGTAGAGGCTTCTTGAGTTTTTGACCTCCTGTCAATTTTTTGCTCATATCTTGAGCAAACAGAGGCGTTTTTTGCCAAATAAGATATCGTTAAAAAGCTGGTTCTGAGCCCAACCTAATTTTCTAGGTTTAGTTTTTTTAATTTTTTTGTCATGCAGGGTTTTTTCTAGTCAAAGTTAAGGTTCTATTTTGTACTCTGATCACTATATCTTGCTCCTCCGGACTCTATTTTTGGACTTTTACATGGCGTTAGAAAGCTTGTTTTGTTCTCCTTCTATAGGTCTCACACCCAAAATTTGCTCCAGTCATCTTTTATAAGTTTTTTCTTTTTGCATTCTGGTGGATATCTTGGATATTTCAGGTCTTGGGATCATTTCCTTGCTGGATATTGTATACATCTTTTCTATAGCATTACTTTTTTTTGCAAACGCATTGAGATAAAGTGCCATCTTGCATGCTTAGGATCTCACACAGTTTATGTCTAATTGTACTCACACTATATTATAAAGTCTCATGGGGGGGTTTGATGTACCTTTGTCAAGTGAGTGTTCCTTCCACGACATTAGCCTCATGTGTGTCAAGTGGTTGATCATCCTCGACATCAATCTTTATTTGTGCTTGTACATTCTTCATCATGCAGTTATTCTTGGCAGTCTGATTCAGTGTATCTGTCATGCCTCTCCCTGATCAACATTATTGGGGGGGGGGGGGGGGGTT
>MU226523.1:3136147-3152142 GCA_018584345.1 Thuja plicata | reverse complement strand
GGGGGGGGGGGGGGGTGTTTCCTGTTGGTTCTATATGTTCCCTTGGTTCAATGAAGTTATTCTATGTATTCAATATTTGTTCCTATATACTAGGTGGATGCAGTGGCTGGTACCTATGCATTTTGGTGAGATGCATCATTTACCATATGGACACTCTTCCTTCATTCCTATTTTGGAGGCTTGATACTTGGTGTTTTTTTCCATCTGTATCTTTGAGTTTTGATGTTTTTCCTTGTTTGCCATTCTGATATTAGTAGTGTCATTTGAGGGCACTCATATAGATTACAATAATTCTTTGACAGTGTTTGCAGCTTCATACTTTAGTGGTGTTCTACATGTTCTTTCTTTGTTCCTATTTTCTGGGACATTCTCTAGTTTGGAGGCTTCTTCAGTCCTTCGCTAGGCTTCATCTCTTTTTGGAGTAGAGTTTTTCCCATGTGGTTTTCTCTATTTCTCCTCTTTACAAATTTTTTTTTATTCTTGGGTACCTGATCAGGCCTTGTTGCTGGGACCCATTTCCTGCTTTCAGTAGTTATTTCTAGGTTTTTAGCTTCTCCCTAAGTTCATCTTAAGAGGGGGTGTTAACAAAAAAATATTTTCACTCATTAATTAAATCATTATTGATTTAATTATTAAGTCATCTTTTCACTTATTAATTAAATCATTATTGATTTAATTATTAAGTCACCTTTTTATCTCTAGTTCACTTAAGCTAAACTTTAGGCATGCGATAATTAATTCTTTTATTAATTATTCATGCAACCTAGGTTTCTCCACCCTTCTTAGGGTTTTGATCTCCTTTATTAGGATTTATCACTTTGTAATTATCATCTCTCTCAGGAATTCCCTCAATTCCTTCTCTGAATGATATTTCATATTTAGGGACATTCTAAGTTGCGTATCCATTCTTTGCTTTGTGACATGTTAATTTGTTGTAGGTGATCTTGGCTTATGAATTTTTTAATTCTAACATCCCCAACCTTATACATCTAAGTATTCCTAAAATGATCTTACATTCCTCTTACACACTCCATCCATCTCTTACATTCTTGTCCCCTCTCACATCTCCCAAAATGGTCACATTCCCCCATTCTTCCAAACCTCCCTCTGCGTGACACTTGTCATAATGAGAGTCATTTGAGAAAGCACAATCCATGTGCTCTATCTCAAATGCATCTCCACCCTTCCTTAATTTTGCATCTTGATCCTTCATTCCATCTCTCCTTGGCCTATAAATTGAACCCTCCACTCCTTCATTTCCATCAACCATTGAAGCAAAGTTATCATGTCCATTTGAGATTCAAAAGAAAGACTGATAACACCCTAGTGCAAAAATCCATATTCATCCTTTGGAGCTTGAGCATCATCCTTTGAGCACACATATCTAATCTTGGACAACATCTATTCAACAAAGGAGGCTCTTGCTTGAGTGTGTACAAGGTTTGCATTCTCTTGATGTTTTGTATTTGCTTCTTTTGGGTCTTCATATATGTTGTTTTGATAGTGTGGTTGAATGTTTAGAATTTTTTATGCACTCCTTTTACTACTAGTTTTCATTGAATACATTTTGGCACACCCGGTGGGACCCACTTCAAGGGTCATTTTTTTCATTTCCATCTTACTTTGCAAAAAAATAACTAAAAAACTAACGTTTTATCATTTGAGTGCTTTTTTGCAAGGATTTTGTTGTTTGCAGGTTAAAAAAGAGAACAGGTGATCACGTTTTTGACAAAATCTTCATTTTTCATACAGTAATAAAACTTGAAACTTGACAGGATCATGGGAACCTAAGGCGGGATTGCGGTTAAGGTCAGTGGGATCGCAATCTCACAGACTGGTCTCCTGTGCCTGATAGAGACCTATTTTTCTCTATCTTCTTTCATCAATCAATGAGAATGTAGTTTGAATACACGGGAATGTGGTTTGACTATGCGGGAACACCGTATAACAATTGTACACTATAAGGCCTTAAATTTATATGAATCAATAAATTATTTAAGGTTAAAGCCCCGTAGGATCGCTGTTAGACCCGACGGGATCACAAAAATCATCTGCGGGATCGCATTTTCCTGACATAATAATTTTTTGTGTTTTGCAGGTATAGATGATGGGATCACTGTCTAATTTTATAAAAAATAGAATTGATTCATTGTGATATGGTGTTATAAAATGTACTCACACTTAGTTTTGGTGCATTAAAACAAACAAAAGTTTAAAAAGAACCCTCAAATCAGAACACTTCAATTTGGGTTTTAAAAATCAAATAATAATTCTTGAATGCTTAAGGGTCAAATGAACAATGCATTGAAAAAAATACTTCAATTTGGGCTTGAAATTAACTCATACAATCTTGAATGATAAGGAAGTAAAATACATCTTGTTTTTTTCTTGCAAAACCATACTTTCCTCTTCAAAGCATTGTCATTTAATTTCTAAAAGAAGAAGAACCTTGCATGATAATCATGAGTGTTTGATGTCATAGATAGAAAACACTTGATAATTAATTGTCAATTTGGAAAGAATGGGTTCTTGGTGTGTTTGAAGGAGTGTTTTTCAACACTTCCTTAGAGATTTTTTATTTCATTGCAAATCCTTGATAAACTAAGTGATGTACTATAATTAGCTTATATTTGTATCCTCTCCCCTTGCCTTAAATCGTGGACCTTGGGTGACAAGAAAGATTAATTTGTTTGTTTTACTTATAGCAAGTGATGTAGAGACCACTGCAAGATGACCTGGGTGAGCTCTAGCTCCTTGTCAACTCTTCAAACTCCTTTGTTGAACACCCCAACCCCACCAATGTCCTCTAAGGGTGTCTCTCTACTTTCCAAAGGGATCAATATGCTTCCCCTATCCTTTCTTGACTCTCCAAGCCAAGTTGTAGAACCTTGCAATTTCTCCTTTAGGGACACTTTCCCTAAACCAATCAAAATAGGATAAACCTTCACCATAAACTTAGAACTCATGTCCTAAGTGATTGAATAATTCAAATAGACCTCAAGGGTCATGAATCCACCAATGGATTTGGTCTTGTACACCCTAGGATAGTTGAACCCCAAATGGCCTAGGATTCCTTGTAGCCCTAACCAAAGGGTTTTTGGGACTTAACTTTCAATTGCAGAAGGATCTAATAGATCTGATTGGGTTTCTAGACACCCTTTATGGATTTTGTAAACCCATCAAAGCCTTAATACTTTAATCCACTCCTGCACTCTTGAACTCTCACAAATCACACAGGCCTAATTAGCTAGTTTAGGCTTGGTTTGTTAAGTAAGTGGTTGAAGACGAGTTCATGGAGTAAATGTAGAGACTTAGATGGATTCTCCTACCCCAAAATAGTATAGAACCACCCTTGGTTTGATCCTCCCAAACACATATTGCACATGCATGTAACTGTATCAAAAAGCTAGGCTAATTACATAGAGATAATTAGCCTAGGGCTTGGTCTCATAAATAGCAGGACTAAGATTAAGTGTTTGAGCTTTAGGATTCTTAAAGACCATGATCCTAAATTGTATTTTCCAAGTGTCTGAGAAGATCCACTAGATAAATCTCAAGTTAGGATCACATCTTTGTGACTGACCCAGTAAACCTTGGTTTCTCAGACAGTGACCAAGTAAAATCTATAATTTTTAACAAACTTAATAAAAACACTTCAAACCAACTAGGATGCTTAAGAAACTCAAGAAATCACAAACTTCTAGAACTGGATCCACAAGATGAATCTGTACCAGGTCATACAATGTCAAAATAACTCAAAACACTCTTCTATTTCCTCCTCTGAACATCAAACTTTGTACACAGTAAGTTCCAACCTTCATGGAAGGCATCAGATCACCTAATAACATCATCTAGGCATTATAGATGCTTCAAGAAGTGGGTGAGGTTGGTTACAATTAAGTTATCATTCTTTGAGCAACATTTTGCAAAATTTGCTCATGCAACATTTTGCAAAAAGACAACTTTTTGGCAACATATGGGAAAGTTGCTATTTTGGTTAAATGCTAACCTTACCAACCCCCAATGATATGGAAGAGGTTCAAAACATGAAAAGAACCTATTGTTAGAATAGTCCCAAAGGATAACTAAGAGGGGGGGTGAATCAATTATCAGCTAATTAAATTCTTTTCCTCTTTTAATTACAAAATAGTATAAAGCAAATACACAATCAGATAACACAAATGAGAACACCACAATTTGGTTACAGGGAAACCAAAAGGTAAAAACCCTGGTGGGAATTAGCACCCACAAAGAACTATACTTGTTTATAATAATCCCTGTTAGAAGATTTTGCAACCCTGTTAGGAGTTGTTCTTTACAATGCAATAAGTATAGTGACCTGGTTAAGGGTCTGGCCCTGTTAGGAGTCTTTTACAAGTAACCCTATTAGGGGTGAGGACTCACTGTCTGAAAGCTCACTGCTTAAATGGTGAAGGCTATAACCTTCTAAAAAATAGATATACACTATATTTGATGATGACCTGTTAAGTAGACCTATTGTCTTGATCAGTTCCAATGTATTTTATATTTCCACTATTTCTTCACATAGATCTTTGATGAATGAAACTCAACTGATATTCTGCTCTGCACTTTTTCTGTTACTTATCTTATCATTCACAATTTATGAATAAAAATGAATTGGTATATATATCTTTCTCAAAGCATGAGATCATGGGACCTGTTAGGAAACTCTTCACAACATCCTTGTCGGCTAAACTAACCATGCAAGCATAATTACAACTGTGCAATATAAACTGAATAGATACGACGCTTCACAAAGTCGGCTTCACCAAATTAACTCTAACATTGTGATTCCGCTGAAACGCGTTTAGCGCCTTTGGATAACTATCTTCAACTCATAATTAAACATGAACACAAACACGCATATCTCGAAGATAGGCGCAACTCAAGTGATATTGTATTTACATCGGCTCTTAATAGATAGACTCTGAAAACTGTAACTTCCATAACTGATTAATCATAACTTAACTGTAATTGCATATCTGACTCAGTATGAATGCACATAGAAACTAGAACATGTATACATCATGGAAATAAACACACATAGCTTCAAAACATCTGTACTTATAATTTCACATAGGATACTTGTTGTTTATTATATGTTGTCATCAATGACAAACATACAAACAATTATTTGCATAGAGGAAAATCTCCAACAATCTCCCCCTTTGACATTGATGGCAACATATGATATCATCAACTCAAAGTGTCTTCCTTCTTTTTACAATCTTCTCAATATCCTCATCAAAGGTTCTTCTTCACTACTGCTTCTCTATATACTCCCGTAGAGTATATGCTCCCCCTTACTAATGCTCCCCCTTTGGCATCAATGAAAAATGGTGTTTAAACACCATTAAGCACAGGTACTACTCCAGAAGTAGAGTAGTCAACCATTCATCAGTCACAAAAGACTGATGTACTTGCTGCAAGTTCTAATCAAACTTAGGAAAGGGAATTAATCCCAACTTATCCCTGAGATACTCAAAAGTATCTTTTGATAGAGGCTTTGTAAAAATATCTGCTAGTTGTTCTTTGGTGCTTACATAATCCAACATGACTTCTTTGTCTGCAAACTTTTCTCTTAGGAAGTGGTATTTGATCTCAATGTGTTTTGTCTTTGCATGCATCACAGGGTTCTTTGACATATTGATAGTGCTGGTGTTATCACAGTGAATAACAATAGGATAATTAATCTGAATACCGAAGTCTTTAATCATCTGCTTGATCCAAACCATTGTTGAGAAATTCAATCTTCTACTATTGAATGAGAGATACAATTCTGCTTCTTGCTCATCCAAGAAACCAACCTATCTCCAAGAAATACTGCTCCTCCTAAGGTACTCTTTCTGTCATCAATACAACCTACCCAATCTGCATCAATATACACATGAAGTTGTACATTCTCTAATTTAGGATACCATAAACCATAGTCTATAGTTCCCTTTAGATATCTAAATATCTTATTTATTGCCATTAGGTGATTTTGTTTGGGTTCAGCTACAAATCTTCCAACAATGCCAACTAAATTGGATATGTCTGGTCTAGATTGAGTAAGATATATAATTTTTCCAATCATAGACTTGTATAATGTCTTGTCAACTTCCATGGAATTATCATCTTTAGAAAGCTTGCATCCTGTTATCATTGGGGTGCTCACTTGTTTGCAATCTTCCATCTTGAAGGTCTTCAATACTTCCTTCACATACTTAGATTGATTTATAAATATGCCTTTGTTAGTTTGTATTACATTCAATCCTAAGAAATATTTGATAGGTCCAATCATACTCATTTCAAATTCACTTTTCATCTCTTTAGTGAATTCTACACTAAGTTTGTCATTACCTCCAAAGATAATGTCATAAAAAAAATAGCAATGAGTAGTAATCCTTCATCTGTTTCTCTTATGAATAAATTACAGTCTGTTGCTCCTTTTCTTAATCCAATCTTGGTTAAGTAACCATCAAGTCTCTCATACCAAGGTCTTGGGGCCTGTTTAAGTCCATAAAGTGCTTTCTTCAATCTGCATACCATGTCTGGTTTGTCTGAAAGTTTGAATCCTTCAGGCTGCTCTATGTAAACTTCTTCCTTCAAGTCACCATTCAGGAATGCTGACTTGACATCCATTTGATATACTTTAAAATATTTGAATGTTGCATAAGCGAAAAACAACTTAATGGCTTCCAGTCTGCTCACAGGGGAAAATGTATCAGTGTAGTCTATTCCTTCTCTCTGCACATATCCTTTACATACCAGTCTTGCTTTGTTTCTCACCACTGTACCTTCTTCATTCATTTTATTCCTGAATACCCATTTTGTTCCAATGACATTTTTGTCACAAGGTCTAGGAACCAATTCCCATGTATCATTCTTGCAATTATCTAATCTACTTCTTCTTCCATTGCTTTCTTCCAATTTGAATCATTACAAGCATCCTCAACACTTAAGGGTTCAATCTATGAAAGTAAACATACCTCTTCATCTAGTGTTAAATTTTTTGCTTTAGATATGGTCAAAACACTGCTGCTCTGATCTCCAATGATATCATCTTTTGAATGGTATCTAGATGTAAATTTAGGAACTTTAGGTGTGACATCTTCCTCTGTAATCTGTGATTCTTCTTTGCTTGATTTAGGGTCATTTCATGATACATCAATACAATCAAACATTTCTTCTATAACAGTTTCCTTGTTGTTGGGCCTGGGTTCATCTTCAATCATAGGTGCATATTCATAGTACCTCTCTTGAACCATAAACTTCTCATCAATTTTCACATGAGTGCTTTCAATTATCTTCTTCAATCTTAAGTTAAAACACCTATACGCTTTGCTTTTGGTAGAGTAACCAAGGAAAATACCTTCATCACTTCTAGCATCAAACTTACCAACACCATCGTCTCTCTTGATGTAGCACTTACTACAAAAGATTCTGAAGTATTTTACCATAGGTAAATACCAAACCAGAGTTCATAAGGATTCTTATATGCGCCTGGCCTTAGTTGAATTTTGTTGATAGTATAAACTGTTGTATTGACTACATCTCTCCAGTAGGTATGGGTAACCTTTCCTTAAATCATGATAGTGCGTGCTGTGTCAAGTATTATCATGTTCCTCCTTTCTACTATCGCATTCTGCTGAGGGGTTATGGGTGCACTCAACTGTCTTTTGATTCCATGTTCTTCACAGTAGTCATAAAACTGGTCAGAGGTGAATTCTCCTCCTCTATCTGATCTCAAACACTTTAGTTTTAATACAGATTCATTTTCAACTTTGGCTTTGAATATTTTGAATTTCTCAAAAGCTTCAAACTTCTCTTTTAAGAACGCAACCCACATCATCCTTGAAAAATCATCAACAAACAAAATAAAATACCTTTCTCCATAGTATGATCTTGTTTGGGTAGGACCACATAAATCTGTATGCACTGGATCTAGTTTGTTTTCAACTGAGTTCTACTTGCTTATGAAAGAGCTCCTTACATGCTTTCCCATCACACATTCCCTGCACATAGTGTTAACTGGTCTTGCAATACTTGGAAGGTCTCTTACTGCCTTGACATTGCTTATCTTCACTATGTTGTCAAAGTTGATATGACAAAGTCTTTTGTGCCATAACCAACTTTCATCCACTTTAGCAACAAAACAACTTACATTTGAATTGAGTTGAAAAACATTACCTTTAGTCTTAGATCCTGAAGCAATGCACTGGTTGTTCTTGAATTCCAACTGATATCCTTTGTCGAGAAACTATCCAACACTCAGTAAGTTATGATGTAGACCATCAACATAAAGAACATCATCTATCTTGTTCTTTCCATCTAAGGTAATAGATCCTCTGCCTATGATAGGTTTAGGAGTGTTATCTCCGAATCCAACCATAACCCCTTTGTATTTGTCCAGATGTACAAATCTGTCTTTGTCTCCTATCACGTGGTGAGAACATCTGCTGTCAATGATCCAGTCGGTTCTGATGCCTGCTTTAGAAATTAAAGCTAACTCTTGTGCTTCCTTTTCATCTGCAATTTCCATTTCCTCAAGAAACTTTTCCATGTATTTAAGGGCAACAAATCCAATTTCATCTTCTCCTGAATCTTCATCAGTTACACCTTCTTCAACATGATAGCATTTTTTTCTATATTTAGGTTTATAATCAAATCTGAACTTCTTTACTCTTGCAGGACACTTGGATGCAAAGTGGCCAATCTTGTTGCATGAAAAACATTTGAATGGCAATTGTCCTTCATACTTGCCTTTGCCTTTTTTTTTCTTTCTTAGCAATCATAGCAATGATTTCTTCTAGTTCTTCATCAACTTCTTCTTTCTCATTATTGCTAGAGATGTGTAGAGGTTTCTTACCATGGACTAAGGCTTTGAAGGTTGTTTCACTTTTGGGTTCAGTGTTCAAGTCAGATATCTCAAATGCAGATATTTTGCTGATCAAAGTCTCTATCTTGAAGTCTTTTGAAAATTGCATAGTCTCATCTAAGATATTGATCTTGCTCTCATAATCTGTTGTCAAAGTAGTCATTAGCTTGTCCATTATGTCTTCTTCTAAAATTTACCATTGTTTTTTATTCCAGAAACTGCTTCAGTAATCCTCTGATTGTAAGCTCTAATGTTCTCTTCAGGTAGCATCTCAAGATTGTTGTATTTATTTTTCCATGTTTTTCTGTGTGCATTCTTTTCTTGGATATCTCCTTCAAACATGTCTTCCAAATACTTCCATATGGTGTATGCTCTTTCTACTTTCTTGATCTCAGAGAATTCACTATCTGATAAGGCACTTATAAGGGCTTCTTTGGCAATAGCATTGGCGGTGAATACTTCCTTTTGTCTATTACTAGCATCACCTTTTGCAAGGTCTTTTAAACAGGGAATAACAACTTCTCGTGTGGCAATTTCAAAGATCTCAAAACCAACACACTGTAGATGTGTTATCATTTCGTTCTTCCAGTCAAGATAGTTTTCTCCATCAAACTTAGGACTCTCTTTCTTGAAGTATGCCATCTGATCTACCTTAAGCTGTTAGGCTTTCTCTCCAAGGCACTTGGCTCTAATACCAATTGTTAGAATAATGTCAAAGGATAACTGAGGGGGGGGGGTGAATCAGTTATCAACTAATTAAATTCTTTTCCTCTTTTAATTATAGAATAGTATAAAGAAAATACACAATCATATAACACAAATGAGAACACCACAATTTGGTTACAGGGAAACCAAAAGGTAAAAACCCCGGTAGGAATTAGCACTCACAAAGAACTATACTTGTTTATAATAATCCTTGTTAGAAGATTTTGCAACCCTATTAGGAGTTTTTCTTTACAATGCAATAAGTATAGTGACCTAGTTAAGGGTCTGACCCTGTTAGGAGTCTTTTACAAGTAACCCTGTTAGGGGTGAGGACTCACTGTCTGAAATCTCACTGCTTGAATGGTGAAGGCTACAACCTTGTGAAAAATAGATATACACTATATCTGATGATGAAGTGTTAAGTAGACCTGCTATCTTGATCAGTTCCAATGTATTTTATACTTCCACTATTTCTTCACATAGATATCTGATGAATAAAACTCAACTGATATTATGCTCTGCACTTTTTCTATTACTTATCTTATCATTCACACTTTACGAATACAAATGAATTTTTATATATATCTTTCTCAAAGTATGAGATCATGGGACCTGTTAGGCAACTCTTCACAACATCCTTGTCATCTAAACTAACCATGCAAGCATAATTACAACCATGCAATATAAACTGAATAGATATGACGCTTCACAAAGTCGGCTTCACCAAATTAACTCTAACATTGCGATTCTGTTGAAACACGTTTAGCGCCTTTGGATAACTATCTTCAACTCATAATTAAACATGAATACAAACATGCATATCCTGAAGATAGGCACAACTCAAGAGATAATGTATTTATGTCGGTTCTTAACAGATAGACTCTGGAAACTGGAACTTCCATAACTGATTAATCATAGCTTAACTATAACTGCATATCTGACTTAGCGTGAATGCACATAGCAACTAGAACATGTGTACAACATGGAAATAAACATGCATAGCTCCAAAACATCTATACTGATAATTTCACATAGGATACCTATTGTATATTATATGTTGTCATCAATGACAAACATACAAACAATTATTTGCGTAGAGGCAAATCTCCAACACCTATCTAAGGACATAAAACACAACTTCTAACTAAACACTAAAATCACCAAAACTAACATGGTCTAACTAAGGTTTCAGGAACCTAGGTTTATAACTCACCTTACATCATAGACCCACACAACCACACACACACAAGGGTGATCTCAAGGATGCACCTTATTACAAAAACAAAACAAGAAATTAAGAAATTCAGGAGGTGCCCTGCACCATACTCCCCAAGGCAAAAGTAACTCAAGTCTCTTGAGTTGGGAGTGCTTCAAGTGGATAACCTATCCTTCAAGGCTCATCCAGCTAGCATCTTCAGCGAGTTGGGTTTTCCATTTGACTAAGTACTCATATTAAGTGTCTATCCTAGTTTTCTTGTTAACTCTCTTGTCTAGGATGCTTTCAATATCAAGAGGAGTTGCTTGTGGCATGTCCTTGAGTGGTTGGAGTGTAGGAGGCTCTGGAGTATCTACAAGATCAGTAGTAGTAACTTCACCTTTGTAAGCATAGATATCTGCAACATTAAAAATCGGTGATAACCTAATGTGAGAAGGTAGGTCAATTCTATAGGCATTGTTGCCACATTTCTTCAAAATCTTGAAAGGGCCAAGCTTTTTCATCATAAGCTTTGTGTATTTTTATTTGGGTAGTCTCTCCTTCTTAAGGTGGTTCATCACTAAATCTCCCACTTTGAACTGTAGGCCTCTCCTCTTTTTGTCAACATGTGCTTTATATTTCTCACTGGTATGCTACAGTTTGATCTGTACTTGATCATAGATGTTCTTCATCACTTCGACAAAGTCTTTAGGTAGTGCACTCCTTTTGTCCATGTCTTTGATATCCCTGAGTTCCAATACCCTCTAGGATGAGTGCCATATACAATCTGGAATGGAGTTAAACCAGTACTCTGATTTACTGAATCATTGAATGAGAATTTTGCTTGTGCTATGATAGCATTCCAAGTGGCTCCATGTTCTTGTGTGAGGCATCTTAGAAGGTTTCCAAGGGACCTATTTATAAATTTTGTCTGACCATCAGACTGTGGGTGATATGCAGAGGATAGTGACACATTTGTTCCTAACTTTCTCCATAGATTTCTCCAAAAATGGCCTAAGAACTTAGGATCCCTATCTGAAATGATTGACAGTGGTAGTCCATGGAGTCTCACAACTTCTCTGAAGAACAATCTATCTATGTGGGATGCTTCATGGGTTGTCTTACAAGGGATGAAGTGGGCCATCTTTGAAAATCTGTCAACTACAACATAGATGCTATCAAATCCAGACTTGGTCTTTGGAAGGCCTAGGGCAAAGTCTATACTTACTGAATCCCAAGGTTTTGAAGGGATGGGTAAAGGAGTGTATAACCCTACATTGGAGGTGTGTCCTTTGGCTTGTTGGAAAATTGAACAACTCTCCACAAAACTCCTAACATATGTCTGTAATTTGGGCCAGTGGTAGAACCTTCTAACCAACTCCAATGTTTTGTCCACTCCAAAGTGAATGAATAGGCTTCCACAATGATTTTATTTAATAATATTCTCTCTCATAGATCCTTTTGGGACACATAATGAACTACCCTTGAAAAGAAGACCATCTTGCACAATAAACTCTGAGAAATCAGTGTGCTATTTGTCTGTCATCTCAGTACAAATCTGATAAGCCTCTTTGAAATATTCATCCTCAACATACATATCCTTCATGGCATGAACTCCAACACTTTCCAAAAGATTTGCTTGGGTAGTTAGGTGTCTCCTACTAAGAGCATCAACAAATTTGTTTACAATCCCTTTCTTATGCTTGATGGAAAGTGTATATGACTGTAAGAACTCCATCCACTTCACATGTCTGTGATTAAGTTTCTCCTACTTGTTTAGAAAGCTAAGTGCATGGTTATCAATAAAGACTAAAAACTCCTTGGGAAAAAAATAATGCATCCATTTCCTAAGTGATTGAATCATTGCATACTTTTCAAGATCATAAGTGGAATATTATTGTTTAGCTTCATTGAGCTTCTCACTGAAAAAAGCAACTGGCCTCCCTTCTTAGCTCAAGACTCCCCCAATGGCTTTAATGCTTGCATCACATTCTACTGTAAATACTTTATGAAAGTCTGGTAGAAATAGGATAGGCTATTCTATAATCTTTTTCTTCAACAAATCAAAGGACTTATTAGCTTCATTAGTCCATGAAAATATGCATTTTCTTCCACCTTTAATGGTATTGATAATGGGAGCACATATGCCATTAAACTTTTTGAAGAATTTTCTATAAAAGCTACTTAAACTATGGAAGCTCTTTACCACTAAAGGGGTAGTAGGATGTGGCCAATTAAGGATGGCTTCAACCTTGGAAAGGTCCATTTTGAGACTATTCTTGGAGATCACAAAACCTAAGAAAACAAGTTCTTCTTGTAGGAATACACATTTCTCTATATTTATCTTTAATTTCCCCTCATGGAGTTTTCTCATCACCATGTCTAAATGCTTGAGATGTTCTTCTCTGCTCCTGCTAAAGATCAAAATGTCATCAAGGTATACAATAACAAATTTGTTAATTAAAGGCTTCAATACCTCATTCATCAATCTCATAAAGGTGCTTGGAGCATTGGAAAGGCCAAAAGGCATCACAAGCCATTCATAAAGGCCTTCTGTGGTCATGAATGTTGTCTTCCACTCATCTCCCTCTCTGATTCTTATCTGATGGTAGCCACTTTTTAGATCTATCTTGGAGTAATAGCTTGCACCCCCTAAAAAGTCCATCAAATCCTCTATTCTAGGCATAGAAAACCTATATCTAATGGTTATCCTATTGATTGCCCTAGAGTTTGTACATAGTCTCCATGTGCCTTCTTTTTTGGGTGTTAGGACTGCAGGGACAACACAAGGACTCACACTCTTCCTAATGAGTCCTTTTGACAACAATTCTTCAATCTATCTTGTTATCTCTTGGTTTTGTTCAGGGGTCATCTTGTATGCTGCCTTGTTTGGAAGAGTAGCCCCTGGTATGAAGTCTATACAGTGACTTAGGTGGCAAAGACTCTGGTGTGCTTTCAGCTATAATACCCTTATACTGGTCTAATAGTGCCTTGACCTCTTTGGGGCCTACATCCCTAATAGGAGATTTAGCCTTTGGCTCTTTCACTGGTATCTTTTTGGGCCTTACTACTAAGGCATAACAAGGTGTATCCCTTTCTTTTAGTACCTTCATGATTTCCTTTTCCCCTATATGTAAGACAGTGCTAGTAGCATGTTTTTCTTTCTCACAATCAGGGAGTGGGTTCATCACATATTCAACACCATCCTTAATTATAGTGTAGACATTGGACTTTCCATTATGCTTAACATCTATATCATATTGCAAAGGCCTACCTAATAACAAATGACATGCATCCATCTCTGTGATATCACATAGAACCCTGTCTGTATACTCCCCTATCATGAAATCTACCCAAACTTGTTCATTGATGATGGTTTATTTTTCTTTTGTCAACCAAGAAGCCTTGTAGGGGAAAGGATGATAAATTACATGCAAATTTAGCTTACTGACTAACTCCCTAGATGCAATATTATCAGTGGATCCAGAATCAACTAACTTTGCATACCTTATTATTCGCCTTGCAACTTGTTCTGAACAATGAATTTCTTTGAGGTGGTTCTGCAGCAGTAGGTACTCTTAGGAGTGTCCTTTGCATCATGAGACATTCTCTTGATTATGGATTTGCAGGTCTTGAGACTGCAAAATGGTAGGAGGATACACTTTGGCTATCATCTTCTTGGGTGAGTTGTAATATTTTGTCCCCTCCTTGTTTGTTGATGCCACTCTTTTTAGGACATCTAAAGGATTTGTGTCCAATTTGACTACAAGTAAAGCATTTCCCTATGAAGACACTAGGTCCTCTTCAACCAAATATCCCTCTACTATTTTATCTCCTACCTCTGAAGCTACCTCTATTACTGTGCTCTCCTTCTGACTCATGATTATTAAACTCCCCTTGACTCCTTTGAAATGGACCCTTGCTATTGAACCTACCCCCGACTCTGAAGTTATTCCCTCTACCTCTATTAATTTTCTCTCCTCTCCTCTTCTATTTTTCTTCAATTTTCAGTGCCATTTGAAAACACTTATGTATTGATTCAGGGTTGAATAGGCTCATTTCATCTTGAATATTGTATTTCAGTCCATTTAGATACCTTGCCAACTTGTGTTTCTCACCCTCCAAAACTTTGGCCTTCAAGGTCATCTTGTGAAACTCCTCACTGTATCCACTCACATCAAGGTCCTTCTGTCTTAAGTTTTGCAACTTTTTATGAAGGGTAATCTCATAGTCTTTTGGCAAAAATTGTATTTTGATCTCTACTAACATCTTTTTCCATGTTGAGATAGGGTTATTTTCCTCTTCCATCCTTTCATTTTGTAGAAAATTCCACCAGCTTAATGCAGGACCCTTCATTTTGGATTTTGCAATTTTGACCTTCTAATTTTTAGAGATATTATCACATTCAAAATAATTCTCCAAGGCTTCTACCCAATCCATACATTCTTCAGGATCCATTTTCTCACAAAACATGGGAATGTATGATTTCTGATCTCTTCTTCCAACTCTCTCAAGAGCTTCAAGAAGTTTGACTTGCTCTGCTGGTATGTCTTGTGTTTCATCTTGCTCAGTATCTTCTTCTTATTCTTCTTCTTCAGAATCTCCTCTCTCCTCCTTCTCTGTTTAGAGGTACTTCAACTTCCTTATCTCCTCCATATTTTTGTTCTTGGATACTTTTTCTTTGACAATTTTAGCCAACTCCACATTTGTGATTCTAGTGGGGACTTCCTCTTCTTCAGAGATTTCTATTCTGTCACCCATTCTTCTCTTCTTCCAAGATATTAGTAGGCTCTGATACCACTTGATGCAGAGAGCACTGCAAGAAGACCTAGGTGATCTCTAGCTCCTTGTCAAATCTTCAAAGTCCTTTGTTGGACACCCCAAGCCCACCAATTTCCTCCAACGGTGTCTCTCTACTTTCCAAAGGGATCAATATGCTTCCCCTATCCTGATGAAGGGTGCTCCCCTTAATACCACAAACACATAACAAAAATAGAGAAACAACAACAATTTGCAAGAACAGAAAATGGGCTTCTTATTATCTCCACAAATGTGGAATTACAAACTTTTAGAATTACAGTATGCAGAGCCACATGGGCATTCCCCTTACAATATTCTGTAGGACAAAGCCTCAAATTATTACCCAGATCTACCCAGAACTGTCCCGAACTGCCTAAAACAACACTACGGGCCTTCTTTATATAGGCAATTTCC
>MU226523.1:3125175-3136047 GCA_018584345.1 Thuja plicata | reverse complement strand
TTTTGAAGGAAAAATTATTTTCTGCTATTTCAGGTGGCCCAACTTCCGGAGACCATAAGTCATCACCAGTTGACCCGATTGACTATTATAACCCCATTTCGGAAACGCCACGAAGCGCTCTACAACATTTCAATTATGCAAGCATCATCGAGCCCAAGTTTCAACCTCATCCGGGGCCTCTAAAGCCTTCAAAATTGAGCTTGAAGTTTCTGTACGCTGTTTTCAATATCGAAATTTTTTAATACCTTCAAAACTAGACCTGATCTAGCCATGAAACTTCACTGGCAGGCTGGTATGACTGAGATGAACCTCCACATGCAAAATCAGAACATTTCGAGATCGTATGACCAACTTACTAAAAATAGCAAGTTTCCATAAATAGCATCTCTCCACAAGGTAGCCCTTGTTGAAAAGAAAACAGAAATATTTTTGGGTGATGCAAGATTGCCCTTACACCCAGGATGCTCCTTCATCATATCCTCTCTTGACTCTCCAAGCCAAGTTGTAGAACTCTGCAATTTCTCCTTTAGGGACACTTTCCCTAAACCAATCAAAATAGGATAAACCTTCACCAAAAACTTAGAACTCATGTCCTAAGTGACTAAATACTTCAAATAGACCTCAAGGGTACTGAATCCACCAATGGATTTGGTCATGTACACCCTAGGATAGTTGAACCCTAAATGGCGTAGGATTCCTTGTAGCCCTAACCAGAGGGTTTTTGGGACTTAACTTTCAATTGGAGAAGGATATAATAGATCTGATTGGGTTTATAGACACCATTTATGGTTTTTTTAAACCACTCAAAGACTTAACACTTCACTCCACTCCTACACCCCTGAACTCTCACAAAGCACACAGGCCTAATTAACTAGTTTAGGCTTGGTTTGTTAAGTAAGTGGTCAAAGACAGGTTCATGGAGTAAATGCAAAGACTTAGATGGATTCCCCTACCCCAAAATAGTCTAGAACCACCCTTGGTTTGATCCTCCCAAGCACATATTGCACATGCATGTAACTGTATCAAAAAGCCAAGCTAATTACATAGAGATAATTAGCCTAGGGCTTGGTCTCATAAATAGAAGGACTAATATTGAGTGTCTAAGCTTTAGGATTCTTAAAGACCATGATCCTAACTTGTATTTTCCAAGTGGCCGAGAATATCCACTAGATAAATCTCAAGTTAGGATTACATCTTTGTGACTGACCCAGTAAACCTTGGTTTCTCAGACAGTGACAAAGTAAAATCTATAACTTTTAACAAAATTAATAAAAACACTTCAAACCAACTGGGATGCTTAAGAAACTCAAGAAATCACAAAAATTTTCAACTGGATCCACAAGATGAATTTGTACCAGGTCATACACTGTCAAAATAACTTAAAACACTCTTCTATTTCCTCCTCTGAACATCAAACTCTGTACACAGTAAGTTCTAACCTTCATGGAAGGCATCAGATCACCTAATAACATCATATAGGCATTACATATGCTTCAATAAGTGGGTGAGGTGTGTTTCCCCTTTAGAGAATAACCTCAAACCGCTAATCCCTTCGACCGGTATATAAAAAAGACTCTAGGAAAACCCTGGTCTTATCTTCTCAAGCTTGGGAGATGCATGTTGATGGTAGCTTAGACTAGGTGAATATCCCTAGCATATAGGCACAGTCAACTAGGCTCTTAAGTGAGTCACACACATACAAACCAGTTGGGAGGACACTACGAATCTTACTAGAAGCCATTAAAACTAGAAACCTACCCGAGTCACCTCTGAAAACTTGATAATCTTTGTGCAAGGAGGATATTAACCTCCCTAAGACACTCGCACATCTGTGCCACCTTGAGAATTTGGATTTAGCTGATATGGTATTGATTGACCCATTGCATGGTCTTTAGTGGTCTTATTCTGATTAGCTCTCGCGTGTTTTCCTATGTTTGTGAGAAAATATTTTCAAGTCTAAGCCTATTCCTTAAGGTAGAAATTGCTTGCGCATTTCTTCAATGTTACAAAACCTGTGAAAGACACTTTCAGAACACACATTCAAAGGTACAAGTCTTTTTCTAAAGAGATTTAATCTAGAACTTTATTATTCTTGTAAGGTTTCTTTATCCCTTGCGAGATTTCTTTCTCACTTATCCCAAGCACAATCATATTCCAAAGTTGTTCCCAAATAAACCAATGTAAACTTACCATAGTCACTGCCTAATTAAGAAATCTAAGATTTGTCATTATCACCAAACTTGTGGCTACCTAAGAAACTGAGAACCAAGCTTGAACATATGTTCAATTGGGGAAACATAAGAAAGTGAAATTCCAACTACCCCGTGTATATAGAGAGCATAAGTTTTCCAATCAAGAGGCAAAAAAGTATCAACATATTGTGGAATAAATCTAGCAAGAAACCCAAGAACGTTCCTCTTCAACAATAAAGTCTTACATTTTATGGGAAAGTATCATTTGAACCATACCTTTGTCAACTTCGAGAGATATGACTGGTCAACATGTCTAAACCTACCCATTCACTCTTCTTCATCACAAAGCTTGCATCCTCCTCATTGCATTCTTTTAGGTCACCCTTAGTCATCCTCTTTAGGTAAGCACTATCCAATCAGTCAAACCTCGTTCAATATTTGAGTTAGTATCCCAAGAAAATAAAAAAAATTTCCCACTTAGTGTCACATCCTTGTGAGTTTCTTAGAACCTACATCTAATCAAATTCATCCCTTGGATTTACTCCTTGACTAAGCATTATCTAGGATAGCCTATTTTGTCCTTGTAACTTCATCACCTTGGTCTAAAGGTTGGTTTACACTGACATAAATATTTTCCTCCCAAAGACCATAAGTATGTCTTAGGTTGACTAAATGTATCCATTTGAGCCTACATTAGGTATAACAACTCATGATTCCATTCAATACCATGTCATTCCTTAGGTCCCTAGGACATCCTTGTCAATTTGCATCACCACCGTCATCCTCAAGTATCATCAACACATTTGCACATCAATTCCTAAGTCTCGCATCAAAAAAGAATTGATCATTCATATATTTAGGTCATTCATTTCATGCCACCTAAAACTCGACCCAAGAAGAGGAAGGATATGGACCCTAAAATATGGACCCTAATCTTTCCACTGGTTTGTCCAACCCAACAATTGATCACCAATAGGCCATGGTCTCCTTTGACCGCTGATAATAAGTACAAATCAAACATGTATGCACCGATCCTGATGAGGTCCCTACCATCAGTTCCATGGAAGCTTTCATGAATAATCCCAAACATGCACCTATGGTCAGTTTGATCGTAGGCTAAAACTATAATACCATCCTTGCTAACTTCCAACATGAGGGTACCCCCATTCCACCTAGACTTTTTTCACCCAATCTAGCATGATCCATACACATCCTAGGCAACATGTTTCAACCCGTGGTGGAAGCAATTGTTGAGCCACACCTCAGACCACCCCAAATCGCCTTAGTTATACCTCATTTACTCCAACCAACCACCACCCAACCCATAATACACACTACGACACAGTCAACCCCCTTCTCCATTATGGGAGATTCATCTTCTATTCCTTTGCCACCTCTAGCATCCCAACCAACCCAACACAAGCCACGTAGCCTACCATTAACCAATCAAATGCTACCCTGCCTATTTCTACCCAACAAATTGTTACACAATCACTAGCTACACAAGACACAACTACTTCAATGATGACATCATTACCTCCCCCCATTCCTCCTCCATAACAACAACAAACACAATTCACTATAGGCATAACCAACCTTTATTCCCTCAAGGTCCTACATTCCACGCCCAACCGATAGTACCATCCCAAAGTACTTCAACACCCCCAACTACAACCCAACATCCAAACACAATACAATGCACCCACTTCCCAAAAAGCTTCCCAAGCCACTCAAACCTTGCAAGAAACCACATCATCTACTTGGATCTATTCCCAAACAACTTTATAAGCCCTTGGAGTTCTACTCATTCGCACATAAGAAACCTTCCTACCTCTCAAGCGCAACAACAATTCTTCAATCCCTTCACACAACCAACCCAACCTCAGCAACCAACATTCACCAATTACTTGGTCATTTCGTCATCCATAGCAACGAAAACCATACCACCTCCCCAAGAACTAGGTATTCTCACACATATCAACTACCTTGCTCCACCCTTTGGAGGTATAAACCCACATAACACTTACCCATCCTATGGTAGCGCTAACACACAACCAATCTATGTGGGCCAAACCTACACTCGCCAAACCTACCAAATGCCACAACATGCACAACTCTTCTACCAACAACCTTCACAACCACAAAAAACCTTACCTCCACTCTCTTAGTAGCATTATGCCCAACAACAAAGACCACTACCCCCATTGCAACCTAAGTATACAATCGACCAACCTCCTTACCATACTCCTCAATATCCCTCACAAAATCCTTCATATTCCCCGGTGTCATTAGACCCATATCAAGCACCAAGATCAAATGTAATGGGGTACCCACTCCACCGCTTATCAACTCAGAATGGGAAGAAATGAAGAACACTCTTAAGGAGCTCCATGTAGGGACTAAAAGCAAGACCTTCAAGTTTGATAAAGTGTGTCCTTATCTGTTTGATCGCTCCATCACAAAAGTACCCTTCCCCAAGCACTTTGAAACTCCCAAATTTAGCAAATATAGGGGGAAGGGATATCCCTTAAGTCATGTCAAGGAATTCTACATGGATTTCAAATAAGTCACCTACAGTGACAACTATCTCATGCGCCTCTTAGTGAAAGCTTGGGAGGGGTGACATTTGAAAGGTTTTACAAGATTCCCTATGGCACAATCATGACATTTTCATAACTATCCAAGAATTTTGTATCACAATATATCTCTTGGATCTATGCAAATCCAAACAAAAGGGGGAGAAATCTTGGTAGATAACCTTCAAAGATGGCAAGGACTTACTACAAGACTATCATATAAACCCCCTGAAAAGAATTTGATGAAGATATTCATTGAAAATTTACACCCGAAGCTATCCCATCACATGTGCATGAATTGTTTGCAAACCTATCAAGAGATTCAAGGAAAGATAATGAACCTTGAGAAGGTCCTCTTGGATGATAGTACAATCAAGCACTATAAGGAAACACAACATGACAGGTCCAAAAATGACCATTCACGATATTGGAACAAGAACAAAACTGTTGTAACTGATAGTGTCATAAACACCAAGCATGTCCAAATAGTTGAACACCACAATTGCCCATATGTCAACCGATAGCCAATCAAACAAATGCTATATCAGTCACCCAAGGGAAATCTAAACCTCAGGTCCAAAATAACCAGAAGCAGACATTCACCCCTTTATGTGAACCCCTAATGTCATCTTCCACACAATGGCTAATGCCAATCTTATTGTGTACCCACAGACTCAACCATTTGATGAGTATGCTCCCAAACTCGCCTAGTATAAAGAGAACGAGTATTGTGACTATCATCATTTTAAGGGACACACCACTATGAAGTGTATGAAGCTATAACATTACATCCAAGATCTCATAGATCAAGAGGAAATCATAGTGGATCCTCTGGCACAAACCTCATCTAATGCAAACCTCCAAATATACCATAATGTCTTTCCTCAATACAACACTGGCAAGGGACTTGCTAATCCCTATCCACCCCGAACCAAGGAAATAGTAAACAAGAGGATCATGATGATGGAAAATATTACACCACTGCCTATATCAACTATGATGAGTTTTTTGGTTGCATCTCCCAGTTGAACCTTCTGTCAATGTGATCTATGTTAGGGGGTGGATGATCAATGCACAGTTACTACACGTCGAGGAAGAATATTTGTTGTAGGTACCACTATTGCTTCATCCTCTAGTGCATAATATAACCTCTTGGAACACCATGGAAATACACCCACACAAATATCCATTTTAGATCTCCTTTGCACCTCACCTGTCTATCAAGAGATCCTTAATAAAGCCTTATGTGAATCACATGTACCAAATGACATTGATCCCACCCAATTTAAGACCCTTGTAGGCCACTTATCAACATCTTATGGTATCTCATTCAAACCTTTTGACATGCCATTTGTTGAGCTAGACCACACCCTCCGACTCTGTATCGCTATCATGGTCAATTACTTTGTCATCAAATGAGTCATGATAGATAATGGTTCAGCCCTAAAAATGTGGACATTAAAATTCATAAATCAAGTGGGGTACACTAAATCAAATATAACAAATGATATCATAACTATCAAAGCTTATGATAATCTTGATCATACCTCTGAAGGTACCATCTCATTGCCCATCAAGTTAGGCCCAACAATACAAGATACATTATTCCATGTTGTTGATCTTGACCTCCCATACAATATCCTCCTTGGTTGTCCATGGATCCACTCCATCAAAGTTTCTCCCTCTACATTTAACTAGTGCATCAAATTTATGTACAATGGAGCTAAAGTCACCATCCTTGCTAATCCCCAACCCTTTGCATATTTTCATGCATTGGAAGCCTCATTCCCACATTCAAATCATTTCCTAGGCATTGACATTGGCACCACCATCGCCAACTCCTCCAAAACCCACACTAACCCAGAAATCATTCTCACCTCCACACTTTCCACTGTCAATATTGACAACAAAGGCTACGAGGAAAACAACTTATCAGATGCATTCAAAATTGGATCCCTACCTCTTTACCCAAATACTCAAGGGCGCCCATCCCACAAAGGATCACCAGAGAAAAAATGAACCACAACTAAGACACATGAGCTCCTCTACATTGTTATCCCATGGGATCTTGAACAATCAGGAAATGGAACCAGATATTAACAGATGGTTGTATTGGGATGATCAAACCCATGATGACAAGCTCCTTGGTTACTTTAAGGAGAAATACCCCAAATCTCACAAGTTGGCCACATAATTATGGATCTACCAAGGAGGCAATTTAGACCACAAAGAAGGTGGTATGAAGGCTCTCATTGATCCTCCCCACCTACCAAGAAACCAAGGCCTGGGTTTTGGCCTAGACATGAATGGGGGAACCAATACGAACAACTATACCTACTGATGAGACCATTTACTGTCTCTATTATATTAATCTTTATACGTTGTTTTTAAGTATTAAAAAAACATTTGTGGACTTATAATCAGTTGAACTTATGCCAAAGTATAGTTAGAACCATTAAAACCATGGGTAGATAATTATGTCATGTTTGCCGATATTATATATATTACAGTATTTCATATAGAAATTAGAATGCGTGTTCTAATATTTGGATCAATTTGATTAAGTTTACTTGTATGAATATCTTTGCATGATAACTAACCTGCCAGGAAGTAGGAGCCGCTTGAGAGTGGTCAACAATATTTAAAGAGGACGTTGAAGACCAGCTGTGACAGGTAACCATCATGGCACTAGAAGACACGACTACTACAAATGAGGAGCCACTATTCCAGAAATGCAGGGATGTAGCGCTGCTATATTCCCTCCGCGCTCCCATCGTGTTGACTAAGCCTAGACTTCATTGCATATGTCATGGGCTGTTACGTTTCCTTTTTCCTCTCTGCCATGATTTCAGTTTATTAGAATTAATCTTTCCTTGGTTGAAAATATGTAATTAAAGGATAAAACAAAGTATCCTTATTCGTATTTTTCCTCTAGTCCAAGTAGGAGGGCATGTCACTATTTTGTATTTCCTTTAATAAGGAAAATAGATAATCCTCCTTAAGAGGAATCTCACATTTGTCACACACACAATATAATGTGGCATTCATAGGAGAAGGGAGTTACATGCAAACTCCTCCACTTATCTCTACTTAAAAGATGCCTCTCACACACTTGCTCTTATAATCTTCTCCTCTCTCTTATTTCTTCTCTCAATCTCTCCTTGCTCTCATTATTGTATTGAGCTTATTGCTCTCATTCTTTAGGCTTTGTGCCATATTCTTATTATTCACAAAGGGGTTTTTCTTTGCTTTTCTCCTTACAAAAATCTCTTGGCTCTTTGTTGGGATTCTTGGAGTATTCTCATGTTCTTGGTGATTGATCTTGAAAACTTTATCTCACATTTGGTTTTTGGTAAATTCCTTCTTGCACTTCATTTTCTTGGATTATTTCATGATCTTATTTTAATTATTTTAATACTTCTAACGTGGTATCAGAGCTATTTAATCCTTGTTTAAGTGTTTTGTAGGAAGGTGTCATTCAAAGGAGCAAGCTCTTCTTGTTGATCTAATATTTGTTGCAGGTTTTACCTCATTGTTTTTTTGCAAATCTAACTTTTTTGTGAATCTCACTTGTTCTGGATGGCTTGCCGCCAGATCTAAGTTTTTTTTTTCTCATATCTATTTCAAATTTGTAGATTTATATATTCAAAGTTCTATATTTCAACATTCTAACATTGATTGTAGATTTATCTTGCTTGTATAAGATCTAATCTTACCCTCTGTCGGGCAACCGCAAGGGTTTTTCAAGTTTTTTTTAAAAGTTCTATCTCTCCCTCTGTCGGGAAACTGCAAGGGATTCTTAGTTTGCTTTTTCTACATTTCAGCCGTCTATCATTAAGCTAAAAATTGATATTTAAATATGCATATCTAACTTTTCATTGCAGGGTTAACTTATGTCTCATCTTAATCTGGTCTTTTTAAATCTCTGTTATAAACATTTCTATTGTTATAAACATCATATGTTATAAACATTTCTATTGCTAAATTTTATATTAGTGGTGCTAACGTTCTCTGATAAATTTATATTGCTAACATTTCAAGTTTATTGCTAATGTGCTCTCCCTGCCCTCTCGATGCCTTCCTCTAGCACTGCCCTCTCGTAGCTCCTCCTCACACAAGGAGGCTTTCTCTCCTCGTCTTGGTCTTGTATCTAGCGCAAAAATTGCATGACTTAGTCTTGTATCTAGCACAATATTTTATTGAACTAGCGCAACTTATTCCTTTTCAGCCTTTAACCAGTCCTCTTCTTATTAGATTGCACAGCTTTTAAGTCTTCCTTATCTCCTTTGGTCTCCAGCGCAACAATCTTTTAGTTCCTTCTTGGCGCAGCATATCTCCGCTCAGCAGTCTTTTAGTCCTCCTAAACTTTAAAAAGTTTAAACTTTATATCTCAGCGCGACATATACTTTATATGCTCTACTTTACCAACACAATGTATCAGTGTACCAGCTTGGTTATTCATTGCACTTATTTCCTTGCTTGGGAAGCTTGAGTTGCATTAAAACTTACCTTGCAACTCATTTTTGACTGGTTTTCATTCAAATTTGCATATTGCACAAATTAAATATTCTATTCTTGCACAACTTTGCAGTCTTCCCTTAGCAACGTTCATTGGTTGGAGTTCGTATTATTGTTTACTGGTTATATTCTTTTTTGACTTCTACAGGGGTGTGGATTCATCGGTAGATCTGCATATTCTCTGATTCATTTTGGTTTCTTATCTAATTTTAGATCTAGTTTGAACAATTCCATATTCTTTTGATTCTATTTACTTCAATATTTTTAATTTAGGATTCATTTATTCAAGATTATTCATCTAATTTGTCATCTATATTCTTTGTCTCTTTAGTCTTTTACTCTTCACAATTAGATTAATTCTATCTTTATCTAAGTTTATTTAAAGTTACTCTCTTCTAACTTAGTACTTTTTAAAAAAAATTGTTTAAATATCAAAAAATTTAAACGTCAAACTTTTTTCTACTTTTTATCTCAAATCGTTTCATTCTTAAGTTCTTTAGATAAATTCTATCTTATTCCAATTGTTATTACATTATTTAGTGGTAATTAAAACTTGTTTCACCATTTAAATTAAATTAAATTTTTTTTAAATATCATTATTTAACCATTCATATTGTGATTAACTTTAAGCTAAACTTAATTTTCTTAATATTGCCCATTATATATTCTCTGTTATTCACTTTTTTAAAGATAATTTGATCATTTTATCATGTCTACTCTAATTCCAAAAATTAAACTAAATAGTTTCAACTATCACCAATGGAAAACTCATGTTTCATTTCTATTCCGGTTTAAACATTTACTTGAAGTTGCTACAGATACAGCTATTGAACCAGCTACTTTTGCTTCACAATCAGAAAAAGATGCATAGAAAACCACAAATAAAGAAGCCCTTGGTTTGATTGGACTCTCCATCATCCCTGATCTTTATGTCCTAATTGGACATTGAACCAAAGCTCATGAAGCGTGGGCCATTTTGCAACAGACGTATGACAGCTCATCGAAATCTCATAAGATTCAACTCCAAGACAACTTGGAGGACTTAAGGTATAATGATTTTAAAAATATGGATAAATTTTTACTCAAGTTTGATGCAATTAAAACTCAACTAAGTGGTGTTAATGTTAGTTTAAGTGATATTAGATTAATTACAATTATTCTTAAGAAATGCCTCCCTAAAGAGTTTCAACAATTTATTACTAATATTCAATCACAGCTTGCTATTCCTACTTTAGCTCCTCATTTAATTTATGCAGTCTTTCAAAATTTGTTACATCAAGAGGAGGCTAAATTAATGCAATTTGGTACTCTTAAGTCTTTTGAACATGCTTTTGTTTCTAAAAATCCAAATCATAGTAATAAATCTCATACTTCTAATAGTAATCATCATAATAATAATCATCATAATAATAATAATTCCAATAACAACAATAACTATCGTAACAATAATAATCATAATAATGGTTATTCAAATAACCATAATCATAATAATAATTATTCAAACAACAAGTCTAATTCTAGGCCATCATACAATAATAATAACAATAATTACAATAATCAACATAACAAAAAACCACATTGTACTT
>MU226523.1:3086105-3101673 GCA_018584345.1 Thuja plicata | reverse complement strand
AGAATTCTTGAAGATTTGGGTCTACCTCAACAAGAACCTACACCTTTATATTGTGACAATCAAAGTGCAATAGCCTTGGCAAAGAATCTGGTCTACCATGCAAAGTCAAAGCACATCTCTCTCCACCGCCACTTCATTAGAGAGAAAATTGAAGAAAAGAAAGTATCCCTCATCTATTGCAAAGTTGAAGATCAAGTTGCAGATATTTTGACAAAGCCTCTTTCTAAAGAGAAATTTGAATTTCATTGTAAAAATTTGGGTTTGATACCCCTTGATGTAAATCCCCCAAGTAAATATTAAATGGGGGTGTTAGAATTAATCTTTCCTTGGTTGAAAATATGTAATTAAAGGATAAACCAAGGTATCCTTATTTATATTTGTCCTCTAGTCCAAGTAGGAGGACATGTCACTATTTTGTATTTCCTTTAATAAGGAAAATATATATTCCTCCTTAAGAGGAATCTCACATTTGTCACACACACAATATGAATGTGGCATTCATAGGAGAAGGGAGTTACATGCAAACTCCTCCACTCATCTCTACATAAGAGATGCCTCTCACACACTTTCTCTTATAATATTCTCCTCTCTCTCATTCTCTCCTTGCTCGCATTATTGTATTGAGCTTATTGATCTCATTCTTTAGGCTTTGTGCCATATTCTTATTATTCACAAAGGGGTTTTTCTTTTCTTTTCCCCTTACAAAAATCTCTTGGCTCTGTGTTGGGATTCTTGGAGTATTCTCATGTTCTTGGTGATTGATCTTGAAAACTTTATCTCACATTTAGTTTTTGGTAAATTCCTTCTTGCACTTCATTTTCTTGGATTATTTCATGATATTATTTTCATTGTTTTAATACTTCTAACACAGTCAGATCTTTCCTTTTCTTTTTTAGAATAAAGTGTCAATCCTCTATTTATAGGGATTGGAATGTTAGTTTGTAAGTTCAAAAGTTTTGGTAATACAGTGTTGTATCTTGCACAACAAGTTGATTTTCCAGTTTTATGTATCGTTCTTATGTAATCAGTTCTTGAAATATAATGAAGTGAATTTTGGTTTATCTTCTGTGTTAATAGATTAGCAGAAGCCAACCAAGGGGGCCCACTTGGGAGGTAGATTAGAATAGAGTAGAGTAGATTTACTTTTAGCATTTCCAGCATTCTAGATAGAAGATAACAGTTTCTTCCTACAACATTGTACTTTGTGAATGTTCTTGTAGCACTTGCAAGGATAGTTATAGTGAATGCTCTAGCTTGAAAGAATAGGCTTAAGTAGAGTTTGCAATTTGTAGCATTCATTTCAGTAAGGAGTAAGTGTGTTTCCTTTCCTACAGCTCTAGCATAGATTTGTTTCATGTATTTTACCTTCCTGCAACATATGTAGAATGACTCTTTAAGGGACTTAGTGCACATATAATGCCGTACCATTTTAAGTATACGTCCCTAGGTTAAAAAAATAAATGCACCTCACGGTGGGAGAAGTAATCCTTAGATTGAATGAACTATTCCTAAGAGAGGCTTTGGGCATGATTACTGAGCACCTATTATGAGGCGGTTCATTTTTGGCATCGCTGCCAGGGATGGTGTCAAGCTAAGAAACTTTCTGAGTCATTTTTCATTTCTAGCTAGTTTTTAAATAGTGGTTTTTAGTCCAAAATTTGCTTCACCAGTGTGAAGAATTCATTTGCATGCATCGAAGGGGAAGAAGAAGAGATGACTATGGAAGATTTCTTCCAGGAGAGTCTGCAAATTTGAATGAAGAAGTTGAAGAAACTGAGTTACCTTTTGTTGACACAAGTCCTGAGTTTCCTGCAACATCTTCCTCTGGAGCAAGCCTTTTGACATAAGTGATCTTCGACCTTTTGCTGAAATCTTGGCCAACTTTCTCAATAATTCTAACCCAAACGCACCTGTAGCTAATATTCCTTTCCAACAACAAATCCAATTCCTAATACCTCCAGTAATGGCACAACCTACTTTCCCATTTCCTCTACCAAGCCTTCTAAATAATGCTAATCTCAAAAATATACCCACTACCGCACTCCCAAAGTTTTATGGCCCGATAACCAAAGATCCTAACACCTTTTTAATTGAGTTCGACATCCTTTTTCATAGATTTGACTATAACACTGGTGCCCACAAACTCAAATTGTTTCCAACAACACTGAAAGAGTCAGCCTTATGATGGTTCATGGGCTTAGAAGTAAATGCAGCGGGAACCTGGGATGAAATGCAGACTTTGTTTCTATAGAAATACAAAGAGTATTGCGAGGGAAGTGACCCAAGGGGAGATAAAATTTTTAGAATGTCACAAAAGGAGGATGAAACCTTGGAGGACTATGTTTCACGTTTCTTATACACAATGCATAAGAATCCCCAACATGTTTTGGCAGAGGATTCATAGAAACTAGTCTTCTTAAGATGAGTAAATGACAACTGTCTGGAAGCACTGGACCTCATGGCTAGTGGGGACATATCCCAATCTTCTTTGGATGACCTCAAGAAAATCTGTCTCAATTATTCTAGATCAACTAGGAAGAAAGGCAAAGCATATCGGTCCATAGGCACTAAAGGGATTAGTTTGGGCATTTCCAAGCTGGAGATATCTAACTTGCTTGCGGATTTCAAGCAAGACATCATTAATGATGTTACTACACATCTCGACACCATGAATGCTAAGAAGAAACATGTAGATGTTGAATCACAGGTAGCTGAGTACTGTCCTCATTGCCATAAACAAAAGAAAGACTACGGATCCAAGCTGGTGGTGAACCTGAAAAATCAACATTTGCCTACAGAGTACATGAAGATAGAAGGAGATGATGAGCAAGTGTTCTTCATTGCTCAACACTGACCATGGGATTCAAGACAAGGTATGCCTTAGGACCCATTACAATTTTCAAATCCTTACAATAATTAATGAAAAAACCAAAGTTATCAGAATCCTTCTTAGTACTCTCAGCCAACCTGGAATAACTAGTGGCCTAACCATCCAAAAAACCAGTGGCCTAACCAGCAAAATAACTAGTGGCCTAACCAACAAAATAACTAGTGGTCTCAGCCTCAGAATCAATGGCAACCACCACAAAGAAATTGGCAGCAAAATAACCAATGGAGGGGGCCTCCATAGTGGCCTAACCAAAATCCTACTTTTCCACAGTTACCACCTCCATTCCCTCCTCCTGCAATAATGCCACCTCGTACAACCACTAGTCCTAATACAAAGCTAACCCAATTACCTACCCAGCTACAACCTAATGCAAATAGCAAGAAACAATAACAACCAGTGTATACCACTGATACACAACAGTACCCTTCCTACGCACTAGAGATATATGATATACATTTGAGGTCTGGTACCACTCTGCCTGCACCCGAACATCCTATTATCACAAAATTTGTAGACACTCCTATAGCATCAACACCTCTTCCAGAGGCTACACTGCAAAATGCCACCCAATCAACTCAAAAATCTAGCAAAACTGATGTTAAAACCTTAGTTGATACTCCTTTTCCAAATAGGCTCACCATAGAACAACCTATATCCCAAGAAGAAATGTTGTTTGATATTCTTGAGCAGTTAAAAAATATGCACATCCAAATCCCTCTGTTCCAAGCTATCAAAGATGTTCCTATCTATGGAAAAGCTATTAAGGAAGCATGCCTTCAAAAGCCCGGATGGAAAAAGAAGGACCCTGAAACAGTTCATGTGATAGGGAAACTTGCAGATCTCATGTCGGGAAAGTTAGTTATACCCAAGTATTCAGACCCTGGAAGTTGAGTAGTTGATTTGATAATTAATGGACAATCTGTGAAAATTGCTTTAGTTGATTTGGGTGCAGCCATAAATGTAATGACCAAAGATACAATGTATAGATTAAGTATAGAGGGCTTGAGAACAACTCAAACAGTGTCACAACTTGCTGATAGTTCAACAGTCACTCTAGATGGTCTTATAGAGGATGTAGTAGTCACCTTGGAATCATGGGAATACCCTGCTGATTTTATCATCTTATCACCTAAAGTAAACTTTACTGGCTATCCAAGCATCCTAGGTGTTAGTGAACAAATTTTTCCTCTTGAAAAATAACTATTAAGGACTCTAAAAACCCAAAAGTTGAAGGAAAGAAATGCACTAACAATTGAGTAGATTGTTTACAAACACACTCTTTGCATTCAAAGGCGCAACTACCTTAAACAAAAAGGATTTTCAATAAAATCTTTAATTTAGAACATCTAACTTGGAGTATACTTTTTACCAGAAAGCACGAAAGGCTGTGATTTACATCACCATAAACCATTAATTAACTATTCTGAGATCTTGCGGGATCAAAAAGATATATGAGCCAACTGACTCGAACCTTAAATAGATGAATAATAAAAGAAAGGCCGATTCATAGAGATAACAAATCTGGAAAGATTACTGAGCAAACCCACAATATATTTCAACAGATTATAACAAAATGTTCATTCAATTCCAACTAAAATCAAAACCATGCACTTAAATAGGCCAACTGATCCAAAATAATGATAAAATCTGCTTAGATTACCAACTGATAATATATGTCCATATATTTGAAAATATCCAGTTTGTTCCAATAGAAAGAACTTTAGAAAAATAGAACCAAAAGTAGAATTGAGTTTTCTTTGTTCCAAAAAGAACCAACCCTCAGTTGGTCGATCAAAATATTACTTATAGCCATGCAGGGCTTAATTCAGTTTTAAAACTAACTGTCTCAAAAAAATAGGAACCCCGGAAACTAACTAAAACAAAAAACTACTTAGAAAAATAATTGGCTGATTGGCCTATTGTAGCTCCATCATTAGTGTTCGTGGTATTCTTCATCGCTTTCCATTCTTCAAATGCCACAGAGAAATTCTATCTCAGCTTCTAGTTTGGTTGGGCAGCTACTTTGAACCTTTGGAGCCAAACGTCTTTGAAACGCTGTGTCTGCTGAATCTTGCTTTCAATTACCTTCAGAAGTTCATCTCCATATACCACAACCAATTCTACATGGGCTAAGATCAAATGATCTCTCATCCCAATTTCCTTGGCAGCTTTTAGACTCTCCATCTTTTTTTTGAAGTAGGGCAACACCTTTGACATTTTGCCACTGGCTTCATTTTCCAGCCCGATAATCTTCCCTGTGCATTCATTCTGCGCTAGTAGGGTATCTCTCGGATTAACCTGAGCTTTGATTATCTATGATGAATCTTCAATTGCCTGTTCATATAACGAACTCTCCCATTCCAAATTTACTTTGACCACAAACAACAAATTTTCATCCATCCCAGGCACTGCCTTTTCAGAAATAAATTTGTTTATACCACAGGTATAAATGCCTTCCATATTATGTATTTCAATTTCTAATTTTCCCCTTTTCTTTTTCCACAATTCCACATCATCTTCTACTATTTTTAGTAATTGCTCGGCGTTTGTCATTACCTTATCAAAATCATCAACAAACCTAGTAATTTCCAAATTTACCTTATCCATCCATTTGTAGAAGGTTTTTGAAATTGATCTGTCTTTATGAACTTGGTCCAAGAACTTCTGACTTTCCAGAGACTTTACATCCAAATCCAAAGAAATCAATGTTAGTGGCTGAGGCATGGGATCATGAAGTTGCTGAATATACTTGGCCATTTCACAAAGGGCCTGTTTAAGCTTCATCTTATCTTCAGCATCCTTTTTCACTCGGTGACTGATCTTCTTATTAGCTGAATCAAATATTTTCAAATCAGTAGCCCTGGTTGACATGCCCAGATCTATCTTCTCAACATGGAAGTCACTTTCTGTCACTTCTTTACTGGATTTATCTGAGTTAGGTTTAAAAATCTCTGCCATCCAATGTCCTGTTTTGGTATCTACATCGACCATGGCTTCTACCTTCGGATTCTTACTTCTTGGGGTTTTTCTAAAATATTTACTAACCATATCTCCTACAGGGGCTGATATTGGGACAATACTTCTTTTCTTGTTAACTGAGAGCCCTAACCAGTTAGGACTCTTTGGTGTAGAGGCATCAGTGGAAGGGGTTGATACTGGTATGATTTGGTGACCTTCTTCTACCATTTGGATCTTTAGAGGGCTTGTTGGACTCTTCTCCATTTTAACCTTTCTAGTATCCGGTTTTTCACTTTCTTCAAGATCAAGATCAACAGTAATGCAGGGGATTGATTCAATCTTTTCTTGCCTTTTACTCTTGGTTTTGGTAACTATTAGAGATTGTATGGGGATTGCTTCTCTCTTCTCAATACGATCTTCAAATTCAAAGTTGGATACACCTGCAGAGAACAATTCCTCATTTTTATTAGTAATAGTGGGAGAAGGGGAGAGTTTCAAAATCCTTATGCTCTTCCTGGTTACTGAGGCAGGAAATTATTGCTTCTTTTTCTTGCTTAACTCCTTTAACCACTTGTCTGTTCTTTTGAAAACACTTTCAGAGAGAACATTCAGGTCATCTAATTCTTCTCTTCCCCAATCTACTTTCCTGGCCACTGTTTCGCCATTCTACTTGATACCTTCAGCTTCTTTTCCATCATCTTCTATATCAGTGTCAAGCCCTTTAATTTTAAAAGGCATTCACATGGAAATAATCTAATTAAATGAAAACCAAGAATGCATTCTCTTCACAACCTCAAATTTGTCAACACAGTCGGCCCAATAGTCCTCTAGACTTGGCTGATGTAGGAAGGTAGCATCTACTTTAAAGTGGTTTGCCACAAATTTCTTACTGTCAAAATAACTGCGACTTTGATAAAAAGGAAGATTGAATAGTTTAATTTTGGTATCAGGAGAAGACATACCATGTGTTAACCTGAGGTGATAATGTCCCAAATCAATAGGGAAAAATGAACCCACCCCTCTTTTAAGCTTGAACTTCAATCCGACCATAATAATTTGTCTGCAAATTTCCAAATGAATGTATTTATCTAAACAATAACGTGGGAGCTTCACAGGTTCTCCGCTAAAACCTCCTACCCTTAAATAACTAAAGGTAGGGAATTGGGTAAAGAAAATACCATAGGCCTTTATCAACTCCATAGCCTCTTCAGAAATTCTGTAATTTATTCTTCCTTTTAGCTCGAAGACAAACTTAGCCAAGAACGTATCTTGCACCCTTCAAAAATTTCTCAGGTTCTTCTCCTTTTGTAGATAAGAGTGGTATTCATATATCATCATGTCATCTCTCCATGGCTAATGAGGTAGACCTTCCCAATTTCTATAGATGGCTAGGACATAAAATAGGTATGATGTCATATAGAAACTAGAGGCTTCTGCAGACTGGGATAGCTCTTCATCCAGTCTTGCCGCTATCACTTTGGCCCAATCTACATATTTTCCATTAGTCAAAATGGTTTGAATAAGAATGTACATCCAATCCTCCCACATTATGTCATTAGGTTTTCCCCTTAATTTGTTCAACATGAAAAAAATATCTGTCACTTCTCTTAACAAATGGTCCTTCTTCAGAGGTTTAGGAAGTCTGGAACCTCCTCTTTTAGCCTAAGTCCCTAGCTATATTGTTGCTATAATATTTGAAATTGCTAAGAAAATCTTCTTTAGCTTTTGCAAAGTCACAGGCGACATACGTATCAGTAGGAGGAATTCTCAGAGCCGCCATTACTGTTTGTCGGTCCACTAACACCAACACTTCTTCAGAGGGAAGGCAGATACATCTATTCACCCTATCATACCTATTTCTACACTCCGTCACTAATTTAGGGCACAAAGTCACTTCAGGAAAACCAGCAGCCTCCAAAAAACCGCTCTCAACGATTTTGGCTGATATGGTCTCGGCCTTGGCATTTCTAATTCTGTGAACAATCTCTACAATGTCATCGTTGACAAGAACAGTATCTCCCATTTCTGGAAGACAACTACTTATAGGGGAGAACTTATTTTTGTTTACAAATTTGGCTTGTTGGGCTAACTTACTAGAGCTACCCATGATAATCTTAGCGCTATTGACTCAGGAAAAGATATGAAACAACAACAATTTCCTTTCTTATAGTATACAATTCTTTTTTTTTTTTTAAACCAGAAAGGAAAATGAGAAAATGCTTTTGGAATCAACGATGCCAACCCTTCACTTGCAGAGATAAACCTTCAATCCAGTCAAGCTTCCAACAAAATGTGAAAACAGAAATGGCAAAGAAAGGAAAACTGAATGCATACATTTAAATCACTCCTTTTTAGTAATTATGATTACTTGCCACGAATCAATGATTTATACCGTCAATAGCTGGCCACGTCCCATCACATTTCCTGCTTACTTGGGTAACTGTACCTTTGATTGAGTTGACTTCACTTGATGTCTTTTCAACAATCAATTTAATAAATGCGAGTGACATTTGACATGTGCTGAGTGCTGTCCGATCATTATTGCTTTTCTGTATCTTGAACATTGAATAGTGATGTGCAAGTTCAAGGTTTGAGATCACACATGCCTTAAGTCATGAATTGACACAAATAATAAATATGATGAACTAACATAGGATGTGAGAGGTGAAAATGAATTATGAACACAAAAAGGCAAAGGTTCGGGATTCAAGATCTCAAAAAATGCGACGCTGAGAAAGATGCAAGCTAAAGAAGGCATGACCAATGTAAAATGGGAAATTGAACTTTGAACTTTGAACAAGCGATTTCAAGGTTCATAGTTCAATATTACACTACACATTTGCACGGGCTAAAGAAATTACAGATCACAAAAAATGCACAGACATGCACAGCGGGAAAGGCAAACTTGAACTTTGAACAAATAGTTCACGGTTCAAGGTTCAAGATACAACTTGACACTTTACATGTTAATTGCAAAGAAGTTAATCAAATTTTTTTGACCTGCAACAGGTGGCTCCGACTAGGGATAGGACCGTGAGGGACAAAACAACGAACTCAAAAAGCCTCTGGTTCCGCACAAAACTAAGCCTACAAGAAAGCAGAAACTAACCTAAGACACAACAAAATAGTATGTACATGAGAGATACGAAATTTACAGCTCATAAAGCTTGAGATATTTTCCATTAAAGGACAATGGAAATTCTGTTCCATTAGCATACTTCAACCTGAAAGAGTTAGGCCCTAGCTCTTGGCTAATCTCGAAGGGTCCTTTCCATAATGACTCAAATTTGTTGTGTGCTCCTCGGGGTTCTTGCCTTTTATCCCACATCAAAACTTTATCTCCTGTCATGAACTTCCTGGGTCAAGATCTTTTATCGAAGATCTTTTTCACCCTAGCCTGGTGATTGGTAATATGATCTATAATATTTTCCCTTTCTTCTTCAATCTTGCACAGATACATAATTCTTTTCTCCAGACTATTATGAAAATGTTGGTCTTCAATCACCTTTTGCAGTTTAGCAGCGGCTAATTCTAATGGAAGAGAAAGATGAGCTTCTATGCCATATACTAGCTCGAAAAGTGATATTCCTATGGATCTTTTTGGTGAAGTGCGATCTGCCCATAATGCTTCATGCAATCTTTTATGCCAATCCATGGCATTATCATAAAATAACTTCTTCATTAAGGAAATTAAATTCTTATTAGTTGATTCGGCCTGACTGTTACCCTAAGGGAAGTAGTCAGATGAATGAGACAGTTGAATTCCATTATCATAGCAGAAAAGCTGCATTTCAAATGAAGAGAATTTTTGTGCATTATCAGCTACTATCTTCGTTGGAATCCCAAATCTTACCAAAATATTTTCCTTTAGGAAGGAACAGACTATTTCTAAAGTGGTTTTTTTTACAAGAATGGCCTCTGCCCATTTAGTAAAGTAGTGTGTTGCAGTTAGAATATAAGTATGACCCACACTTGAAGGGGGATTTATAGGTCCTATGAAATCTATACCCCAATGTTTAAATGGTTCTTCAGTAACCACAGGTCTTAACAATAAAACTGCTAAATGAGGCTTCCCAGAGAATAACTTACATTTTTTGCACTGTGCTACCCACTTATAAGTGTCTTTAAACATTTCAGGCCAATAGTAACAATTTCTTAGAATCTTGAATACTGTTATTGAGGAGGAGAAATTACCACTGCAAGCTTCATTGTGAAAGGACTGAAGCAGTTTCTTTTGCTGATCTTCATCAACACATCTGAGGAACATTCCATCTAAACCTCATTTATATAGTATGTCATCAAAGATAACATACTTAACTGCTTTTAATTTCAAAGTTCTTTTCTCTTTGGCAGTAAGGTAGGCTGGACATTCTCCATAAGTCAAATAAAAGGCTACATTTGAGAACCATGCATCTTTCAATCTAGTAAACAAAGACAAGGGAATATCGTCATTGGAATCCTCTTCATTTTCTACAATTAACTTACAGAGTCCCTAACCTCTTACTAATTTGGTAGGTTTGATTTCTAAATCAAACTCTTGCACTTTGGCTACCCAAGTTGCCCTGTTATTCATAGATACCTCCTGCTGGGTTAAAATACTCTTGACAACTGAATTCGGGACATAGACAGTAGAGTGTGAATGAAGGATGTAATATCAAAACTACTTAACAACTTTTACCACTGCAAAAGCTTTCTTTTCTATGGGAGAGTACCTTAGTTCATGTTTCTTCAATGGCACACTCATGAACAAAATAGGGACATCCTCATCTGCATCGTTCTTTTGCAATAAGACACCAGACATAGTATGTTCTGAAGCATAGCAATGTATCACAAAATCTTTTCAAAAATCTGGGTGAGACAATACCGGAGCTTGAGCAATTGCCTTCTTCACTTCCTCAAAAGATTTCTTGGCCTCTTCAGACCATTTAAAACTTTGTTTTTCACTTAATAGATTTACCATAGGCCAGTCATTTCTGAGAATTCAGGTACAAATCTTCTCAAGAAATTAATTTGCCCAAAGAAAGATCTTATCCCATTCCTGTTAGCAGGAAAACACAACTGTTGTATTGCTCAGACTCTTTCAGGGTCAATCTTAATCCCTCTCTTGAAACTATATGGCCCAGTAACTTACCCTCTGTCACACAGAAAACAAATTTCTTGGGATTTAGTGATATCCCTTGATTTCTACATTCTTGCAGAATGAGCTTCAAATCTTTTGCATGTTTCCTCCTCTTACGGAGAAGATGGTCAAGTCATCAAGGTAAACCACGATTATCTTATTTAGTAGGTGACCGAAGGAAGAATTCATGGCATGTTGAAAGGTCGCTCCTGCATTAATCAGACCAAAAGGCATTTGATTATATACGAATGTACCCCAAGGAGTAGTAAATGCCATTTTATGCTGATCACTAGGGTTTACACTGATTTGGTTGTATCCCGAAAAACCATCTAGCATTGACATCATTTTAGAACCCACCACCATCTGCAAAATGTGATCCATATTAGGGAGAGCAAAGTTATCCTTTAGACTGGATTGATTTAAGTTTATGAAATCTACGCAGATTATGATTTCACCATTTTTCTTATAAACTGGTACTATGTTCGCAACCTAGGTAGAATGGTGAATTGGGTATATTATTCTTGCATTCAACATTTTGTCCACTTCTCTAAATATGGCATTTGAGACCCTAGGATTATAGTTTCTCAGTTTTTATCTGAACGGCTTAGCACTGGGCTTCAATGGGATGTGATGTTGGAACTGTTCATTTTCAAAATCCTTTTAGTCTTTGTAAGACCAAGAAAACACATCTTTGAATTCCCTTAATAACTTTGTGAATATAACCTTTTCATTTGGACTACAACAAGTGCCTAGATGAACATATTTGGGAATTTCATCACTACCTATATTTATTTTCTCAAAATCATTGGATTGCTTATCACTAGTCTATTTAGTTTGACCGATGAAACAATCACCACGATCAAATAGATTTTCCATTGTCACGAGACCCTTAGGGATATGGTTTCCATTTAATTGCACAATATCTACCTTTTCATCGGACCGCTCATCTGCACAAAATTCTTGACACTTATTTTTTGAAGCTTCGAAAAAATTTGAGGAGAATTTTTCAATACCCTGTAAAAATGTCAACACATGGGCATCAATACTGAAAATGTGCCAAGAATTAACATTATCTGGTACGATAGGTCAGTGAACTAGCTCTATAGTATACTAATTACTGTCAAAATCAGGGTGAGGAATGAGTAATGCTGTAGAGCCTGCAAGTATATCTGCTCTAGAATTTAATTCTCTAGGAATTGCCTCAATTGAAAATGCCTCAAAACCCTCAATTTCATCCCAAAACCTATTTCTATAATGCTTCATTCACTCATTTTTAACTGCATATATGCCTCTCACTTGTTTCACGATTAGCTCAGCATCCCCTTTGGCTCTTAGGATTTTAATACTCTTTCTCTTTGTTTCTTGAATACCAAGTAACAATGCTTAGTATTCTGCAGTGTTATTTGTATTCTTGAATTCCAGTTTAAAGGCAAAAGGAAACTTCTGACCAACATGAGATATCGAAACTACCCTCATGCCTGAACCTGTAGAGGAGAAACTTTCATCAAACTCAAGAATCCAAACTCCTTTATTCCTGGGAGGTTCTAAATCAGCAACATCTTCTTCAGGTAAGATCACATAATTAGTGAAATCTATTTCTTGGTATAAAATTTGGGCTTTGGGATCTTCAGATGGAAAGACAGTGTATTTTGACTTGGTCTCAGGTTGTAGCACTACCTTCTGATTACCAACGGGAATTATTGCTTGTGACCAATCTAATTTAATTTCTCCTCCTAAGTCTTGATAGAAGGTTCGACTTAGAAGCATACCATAGCTAGCAGGTATATCTGCCACAAGGATGATTAATTTTAGCCTTTTATTGGGATATGCTGCCAATGAGACTTGAGCATCTTTGATTTGACCAAGTAACGAGACTTGCTTAGAATCCATTGAGTAAAATTTGCCAAAGGTTTTTGTTAAAGGCAAGTCTAAGGATTTTGCTACAGATGAAGGCATTATATTGTCTGATGCCCCTGAATCTATAATATAGTTACTAAGCTTATGACCATGCATGAACATAGATACATAAAAAGGTTCTGGTTTACCAAAAATTTGAGCAGGTTCAGAGGATTCCTGACTAAGGATATTTTGAACATTTTCAGGAATAATAGGGTTCTGATTTACTGGAATTTCATGAGCAGGGAAAACATCTGTTTGATTTGTTACAACCTCAGGAGATGATCCTTTTACGAAATTCACCAATTTATCTAACTCATTTGGTTTCAACTTCAAATATTCGATAGGAGAAATTTGAATCTTGGAAGTCTTACAAAAATCAACAAAATCAAAGGGAAATTCAGGGTCTGCATTTTTAAGAATTTTTATCTCTGGTCTCGCCTTTTTGTCCATCCTTGAGCTGCCACTTGTATTCACATGTTATTTTTCTCTTTTAGTTTGGAAAGGATGCGAGACTCGATTGGTATTCTTGTTTCCTTGTTGACCTCTTGTGAGCACAAAGCAAGAAGGTTCCTCTAGAGTAATAAAAATGTCACCACCGCGATCAGATTCGGACTCATATTCTAAGTAGTAACTTACAGAGTCGCCAGGTCCTTCAGAGTTTCCTTCATCAGTAGGGATCTCCTGAATACTTTCTTTATTAGCCTCTAGCTGTTTGTATCTCACCATTTCAGGATAGGAATCTCCATCATTTTTGTCAGTCAAATGAAAAATAAACATATTTCCTTTAACAGGAGGGGGTTCAATTTGTAGTCTTTGCTGGGCCGGTAAGGCATTCCATGATTTCCCTTAATTCCCTGTCCCCTAACTTGGATATCTATGAGGAACATCTTGATATGGAGCAGGAGGAGATTTTGGCATCTATCTCTTAAGGGCAATCATATCATTTACTAATCTCTGTACTACTGGATCACCAGAGCTAGAAGTAGAAGCTTGATTTGTTGGTGTTTGTATATCTCTTCTCCATTTTCTTGCCATTATGAGGTCATCCTCAATTTCTACTGCAAGATTTTGTGCTGCAGCTATATCAGCTACCCTATCCCATCTCAATTAATAGCTTATGTCAGGGGGCATTGCATTGACAAAGAAGCCTTTTTGATTCTCTCCATTCGGTCTCTTAGTGTTAGGGATCTAATATAAAATTTTGTTGAATTTGGCTACAAATTCCCTCATAGGCTCTAGCATCTCTTTCTTTAATTGGGACAATTGGAGCAAGAGGGAGTGTTCATCTTCGACAGATTTGAAATGAGCTTCAAAAGCTATTTTCATTGAGTTCCAATTGGTAATATGACCATTAGGTAGATGGTAAAACCAATCAGCAGCAGACTCAACAAGTGTTTGTACAAATAATCTAATTGCAACATCTTCATGCTGTACAGCTAAAATCCCACAAGCAGTGTTAAAGGCATTCAAATGGTCATCTACGGACACTTTACCATTTCCATAAAATTTAGGCAATACATCCCTAGCCCCTTTTGATAAGGGGTGATTTCCTCCTACATTTAAGGGACCTACTACTGCTCCCCAAGGCTGGGCCATGATTGATGTCGGGAAGATGGTTACAATGGGGGGAATTTGAGTTCCAGACAAGGTTAAAGCCTGCCAATTGGATTGACTTGAAGATGCTTCAGGAGAAACTTTAGGAGGGGAGGGAGGCCTACTTTTTTCTTTCTTCTTAGGTGTAAAAGTAATAGGAAAGTGAAAGTTTTGCAAATCTTGATAAAACCTATCAAAGATCCCTTCTCTCCTCTGAGACCTAGTATAAGGACAAGAATCTAGTTTTAAGGTCTTTCTGGGCCTTGAGCTACTCTATCTACCACTGTAGCTTCTTGTGCTACGGGAAGTCCTGTTAACCACTCCCTAATCTCTTCTTCTTCCTCTATCACCAATCTAACCTTCTGATATTGCTGATTACTTTCTCTTACTTTCTAGGCCAAGACAGCCATATTAGAAATAATGTCTTCTTGGGTATCTAAAAAGTGCAAATCAGGCTGAAGGACTGGGGGAATTTCTTCTTCACCAGGTATCACATCAACAGGCAATACCATGATCTTTTCTCACTTGGAAACACAAATGCATACTGATCTTTTATAACGCGTTCCCCAGTAGAGTCATCAAAAATTTGTTAGTGAATAGATTTTTCCTTCTTGAAAAATAACTATTAAGGACTCTAAAAACCCGAAAGCTGAAGGAAAGAAATGCACTAACAATTGAGTGGATTGTTTACAACCACACTCTCTACATTCAAAGGTGTAGCTACCTTAAACAAGAAGGATTTTCAATAAAATCTTTAATTTAGAACATCTAACTTGGAGTATACTTTTTACCAGAAAGCACAAAAGGCTGTGATTTACATCACCATAAACCATTAATTAACTATTCTGAGATCTTGCGGGATCAAAAAGATATATGAGCCAACTGACTCGAGCCTTAAATAGATGAATAATAAAAGAAAGGCTGATTCATAGAGATAAAAAATCTGGAAAGATTACTGAGAAAATCCACAATATATTTCAACAGATTATAACAACATGTTCATTCAATTCCAACTGAAATCAAAACCATGCACTTAAATAGACCAACTAATCCAAAATAATGATAAAATCTGCTTAGATTACCAACTGATAATATATGTCCATATATTT
>MU226523.1:3062765-3082205 GCA_018584345.1 Thuja plicata | reverse complement strand
AAAAGGAATCACAAAACCCTAAAAGGGAAAACCTAAGGTTAGCTTAAGCAACTAGAGTGAATAGGTGAGTTATTAATTAGATCATAATGATTTAATTAATAACCCGATAGACTATTACTCTAACACCAATATTGGGACAATACTTCTTTTCTTGTTAACTGAGAGCCCTAACTAGTTAGGACTCTTTGGTGTAGAGGCATCAGTGGAAGGGGTTGATACTGGTATGTTTTGGTGATCTTATTCTTCCATTTGGATCTTTAGAGGGCTTGTTGGACTCTTCTCCATTTTAACCTTTTTGGTATGCAACTTTTCACTTTCTTCAGGATCAAGATCAACAGTAATGTAGGGGATTGATTCAATCTTTTCTTGCCTTTTACTCCCAGTTCTGGTAACTCTCAGAGATTGTATGGGGATTTCTTCTCTCTTCTCAATATGATCTTCAATTTCAAAGTTGGATACACCTGCAGACAACAATTCCTCATTTTTATTAGTAATAGTGGGAGAAGGGGAGAGTTTCAAAATCCTTATGCTCTTCCTGGTTACTTAGATAGGAAATTCTTGCTTCTTTTTCTTGCTTAACTCCTTTAACCACTTGTCTGTTCTTTTGAAAACACTTTCAGAGAGAACATTCAGGTCATCTAATTCTTCTCTTCCCTAATCTACTTTCCTGGCCACTGTTTCACCATTTTGCTTGATACCTTCAACTTCTTTTTCATCATCTTCTATATCAGTGTTAAGCCCTTTAATTTTAAAAGGCATTCGCAAGGAAATAATTTGATTCAATGAAAATAGAGAATGCATTCTCTTCACAACCTCAAATTCGTCAACACAGTCAGCCCAATAGTCCTCTAGACTTGGCTGATGCAGGAAGGTAGCATCTACTTTAAAGTGGTTTGCCACAAATTGCTTGCTATCAAAATAACTGCGACTTTGATAAAAAGGAAGATTGAATAGTTTAAGTTCGGTATCAGGAGAAGACATACCATGTGTTAACCTGAGGCGATAATGTCCCAAATCAATAGGGAAAAATGAACCCACCCCTCTTTTAAGCTTGAACTTCAATCTGACCATAATAATTTGTCTACAAATTTCCAATAGAGTGTATTTATCTAAACAATAACATGGGAGCTTCACAGGTTCTCCTCTAAAACCTCCTACCCTTAAATAACTAAAGGTAGGGAATTGGGTAAAGAAACTACCATAGGCCTTTATCAACTCCATAGCCTCTTCAAACATTCTGTAATTTATTTTTCCTTTTAGCTCGAAGACAAGCTTAGCCAAGAATGTGTTTTGCACCCTTCGGAAATTTCTTAGGTTCTTCTCCTTTTGTAGATAAGAGTGGTATTCATATATCATCATGTCATCTCTCCATGGCTGATGAGGCAGACCTTCCTAATTTCTACAGATGGCTAGAACATAAAACAGGTATGATGTCTTATAGAAACTAGAGGCTTCTACAGACTGGGATAGCTCTTCATCCAGTCTTGCCGCTATCACTTTGGCCTAATCTACATATTTTCCATCAATCAGAATGGTTTGAATAAGAATGTACATCCAATCCTCCCACATTATGTCATTAGGTTTTCCCCTCAATCTGTTCAACATGACAACAATATCTTTCACTTCTCTTAACAAATGGTCCTTTTTCAGAGGTTTAGGAAGTTCGAAACCTCCCGTTTCAGCCTTGGACAACCAGTCCCTAGCTATATTGTTGCTATAATCTCTGAAATTGCTAAGAAAATCTTCTTTAGCTTTTGCAAAGTCACAGGTGACATACGTCTCGGTAGGAGGAATTCTTAGAGCCACCATTATTGTTTTCCAGTCCACTGACACCAACACTTCTCTAGAGGGAAGGTAGATACATCTATTCATCCTATCATACCTATTTCTACACTCCATCACTAATCCAGGGTACAGAGTCACTTCAGGAAACCAGCAGCCTCCAACAATCTGCTCTCAATGATTTTGGCTGATATGGTCTCGACCTTGGCATTTCTAATTCTGTGAACAATCTCTGCAATGTTGTCGTTGACAAGAATAGTATCTCCCATTTCTGGAAGACAAAAAATTATAGGGGAGAACTTATTTTCCTTTACAAATTTGGCCTATTGGGCCGACTTACTAGAGCTACCCATGATAATCTTAGCGCTATTGACTCAGAAAAAGATATGAAACAACAATAATTTCCTTTCTTATAGTATACAATTCTTTTTTTTCTTTAAAAATCAAAAAGGAAAATGAGAAAATTCTTTTGGACTCACCAATGCCAACCCTTTGCTTGTAGAGATAAACCTTCAATCCAGTCAAGCTTTCCAACAAAATGCGAAAACAAAAATGGAAAAGAAAGGATAATTGAATGCATACATTTAAATCACTCTGTTTTAGTAATTATGATTACTTGCCGCAAATCAATAATTTATGTCGTCAATAGCTGGCCACGTCCCATCACATTTCCTACTTACTCGGGTAACTATACCTTTGATTGAGTTGACATCACTTCATGTCTTTTCAGGAATCAATTTAATAAATGTGAGTGACATTTGACACGTGCTGAGTGTTGTCCAATCATTATTGCCTTTCTGTATCTTGAACATTGAACAATGATGTGCAAGTTCAAGGTTCGAGATCACACATGCCTTAAGTCATGAATTGACACAAATAATAAATATGACAAACTGACATAGGACGCGAGAGGTGAAAATGAATTATGAACACAAAAAGGCAAAGGTTCAGGATTCAAGATCTTATAAAACGTGATGCTGAGAAAGATGCAAGATAAAGAAGGCATGACCAATGTAAAATGGGAAATTGAACTTTGAACTTTTAACAAGAAAGTTCAAGGTTCGTAGTTCAATATTACACTACACATCTGACACGGGCTAAAGAAATTACAAATAGCAAAAAATGCGCAGACATGCACAGCGGGAAAGGCAAACTTGAACTTTGAACAAATAGTTCACGGTTCAAGGTTCAAGATACAACTTGACACTTTACACATTAATTGCAAAGAAGTTAATAAAATTTTTTTGACTTGAAACACTAGGGAGACCTTGGTTAGCCACCACTAATGCAAAATTTAGTTGCAGATCAGGAAGTATGACAATTTCAAATGGTCAGGCAATAAAGAAGCTAGCACTGTATCCTCCTGCTCAACCCCAGCCAGACTTGGGAGATCCTATTTGGCCAGAACTAGGGGATGAGGAAGAAGAGCTCAACTCTGTTGCCCAGCCCATGATGATGCACATACAATCTTTTCTAAAAATGCAAGAGGAAGATGATGTAATACAAAGTATTATTACCAATGAGTGTATAGTAGCAAAGGATGTTTCCGAAAGTTCTATTTTACAACTATGTACCTATGAGAACTATGTCTTTCTAGCAAGCCTTGAGATAATTAGCCAATTACAGCCATGTGAAGTAGCTAAAAGCCCAGTACCTGAAGTATCAATGGTAGAGCTAACAACTACTATGGAAATTTCCCCTGGTCACAATCTCCATGTGAAGAATAAGTTGCCACCACCACAATTCACATTGTTAACCAAACTCCTGCATAAGCATGAGAAAGCCTTTGCTTGGGATTACGGAGATATGCTAGTTCTGAACCCCAAAATCTACACCCATAGGATCTACATTAATGATGGTAGCTTACCACTTCGTCAGCCTTAAAGAAGGATAAACCCAGTCTTGCAAGAAATAGTCAAAACTGAATTGCAAAAGTTACTAGATGCTGGTTTCATCTATCCAATCTCTGATAGCAAGTGGGTATCACCTTTGTTCATTTTACCTAAGAAGGGAGGGAAATGGAAAATATGTGTGGATTACAGAGAATTGAATAACGCCACCAAGAAGATCATTTTCCTTTACCATTTATTGATCAAGTCCTGGACACTTTGGCTGGTAAGAAATACTTCTCCTTTCTGGATGGATACAATGATTATAATCAGATCAACATTGCTCTAGAAGATTAGGAGAAGACCACATTTACATGCCCCTAGGGCACATATGCTTATTCTATATTACCATTTGGCTTATGCAATGCACTAGCTACTTTCCAGAGAGCTATAATCAACATCTTTGTTGACATATCACATGATTGTATGGAGATATATATGGACGACTTTACTGCATTTGGTGTCACCTTTGAGGAAGCCCTGAAGAATTTGGAAAGAGTACTAATTAGATGTCAGGAACACAACTTGTCTCTCAATAATGAGAAATGCTTCATGATGATGCAGGAAGGCATAGTGCTAGGACATTTTATCTCTGAAGCTGGAATCCAGGTAGATCCTACAAAAATAGAGGTAATTCTCACCCTACCTATCCCTACAAAGCAAAAGGATGTTAGGTCTTTCCTAGGACATGTTGAATACTATAGGAGGTTTATCCAAAATTTTAGTCAAATATCTAGTCCTTTGTATACTTTTCTTACCAAAGAGGCTAAATTTTCTTGGACAAAGGAATGTGATGAATCCTTCCTGCAACTTAATTCACTGCTGACAACTGCACCCATACTTAGGGGCCCTGACTGGTCTTTTCCATTTCACATTCATACATATGCTTAAGACTATGTAATAGGTGCTGTCCTAGGACAAAAGTCTAGTAACCTAGAGAATGCAATTTACTAAATTAGCAAGAGCCTCCATGGACCAGAGTTAAACTATACAGTGACTGAGAAAGAATTACTAGTAGTAGTTTATTCTCTGAACAAATTCCACCATTATATAACTAGTTATCCCATTTTTGTTCACACTGACCATGCAACAATTAAATATCTCATGAACAAACCTGCCATCACACGTAGGTGTGTGTGTGTGAGATTACACCTTCATGAAATTAGGACCAATAACAACAACTCTATGGAAAGAAAATATGATTTAATCTAAGAATTGAAGTTAAATCCATGACATCTCATGGTTCTCTATCTAAGCTTTGTTAAGAGAGCTCTTAGCCTTAATCTCTCTCAAGGACAATCTTATAATGAGAAAAATTGATAAACATGTTCTAATCTAGCTCAAATGCTCAAAGATATGTGTGTTTTCCAATCAAATGCTTATGATTCATGCTTAGGAAATCAACAAATGCTTCTGAAAATGAAGTTCTAAATTCTATGCAAATGATGAAATACTATCAAATGCTCTCCAAATGCCTATAGTAAGGATGCTTTGCTCTTGAATTTCTTGGATCCCAAACATAAAGAAAATGGCTTGTATTTATAGCAATTTCCCAAGGGTAGGGGGTAGAGTGAGTTGATCATGATCAAGCTTTGGTTGAGCAAAAAGCTTTGAGGTGTTTTCAAATGGAGGTAAAGTTGGTTGGTTGTCCTCAAAGAAATTAGGAATTATATAATTTAATCATTTAATTAATTTAGCCATGTAAGGGTGAATGGGTTAGATTTGATTCTTTTTATTTGAACTATACAATTAATTGATTAAAATCAATTGCATAATTTGATTAATCCATTTTAGGCTTGAATTTAATTATTTTATTTCATGATTATTTAATCCTTTGATTTAATTTGATTTTTGTCCACTTGTCTTGATAAATGTCCATTTGATTTGATTTTGATCCATTTGAATGCATTTTGATGAGATTAGGGGCAATTGACTGAGATTTATAAATTTGAAGTTTAAGATACATCTGATCAAATTTAGGTGTCTACAAATGCCCCTCTTTGAATTGATGTGCGAAGTGCATTGATTCAAAGAAAACTTGATGTCCTGATCATTGATTTGATACTGATGTCTGATTGATGCAAAACCTGATATGAAACCCTAATTTGAAACTATGATATGAAACTTGATTCGAAGCTTTGATACAAAACCCTGATATGAAACTCTGATGTGAAAACCCTGATTCAAAACTCTAATTTGAAACTCTAATTTGAAACTTGATTTGATGCCCCACTGATAAAGTTTGAATTTTTAATGCCCCAGATTTGATGTAAGATATGATGCAGAATCCCAGTTTGATGATATGACGATGCCCCCTCAAAAATGAAAGCATATTGATGTGCAGATGGAAAAGATTTGATGAAACTGATGAAGAATAGATCCAAGATGGTTTCATTTCTGAAAAACATTGATGATGATCCTGGCAACAAAACATGCCCCACTGTGAATTGAATTTGATGATAACAACTTTGATTGAGAAAATGTTGTTGATGTTTGAGATAAGTTGATAATGTTCAGATATCACTTGATGTCAGTTAGAATCACTTGGTTGATGTTGTATTGATGTCAATCGGATAGGATAGGTTGATGGATTAATTGGATAAATTGATAATTTGCTCTCAAGATCTAGAGAGATGAACAAATGGATTGATATTCCTTCCTCAAGATCTAGAGTTATGAAATTTGATGTGCTCAAAAATGAGAAAATGGATGATAGGATAAACGATTGACGTTAGATGATCAATTGGATGATTCGACTGATTGATATTGGATTGGATTGGATGGGAAGATTGATGGTGGGAGGCTGATAGATAGGGTCATTTGATGTGAATCAGGTGCAGAAATAGGTACAGGGGATAAACAAAGTTAGGTTTCCCCTAGTTGATTAGATGGTGAGATTGCCCCTAGGTGAGCAGATGTATATTGATGATATCTTTGATGTAACATTGGTCAATTTGATGAATCAGATATTTGAGGAAATTGATTAGGACTTTGATGATGTAATCATGATTAACTTCCACCGCTTCACTTGGAAATATACTTAAAACAATGCAATTAATCTATCATGGAAATGCAATGCAATGCAACTAATTGTCCTTGAGGTTTGCGAAAGAAATGCAAACAAAGATATATTTTCATCATTAAGCATTGTGGAACTTAGTAGTCGATAAAATCCTTACTGGTGCCACTATGACCATAAGAATATGAATATGACTTTCATATCATTTGGTAACCCTTTCTATGAAACCAAGTACAACCCTCACTAGTTGAATGACCGGTTTATGAATACCGGTTTGATCGGATTCAATGTTGCAAGTGGAAGTTGGTATTTGAGATATTAGAAATCTAAATAGCCAAGGTATCCTTTTGTGTGAACAAACAAAGGTTAACTTTCCTTCCTATATGAATGTCCTCGATGGTTCTTTGATGACCATTTCATTAGACTAATCCACACAATTTAAAATTTTTTCCTCAAGACAGTCACACAGAAGCTTAAGAAAACATCATGTCTCCATCATCACCAATCTAGTCGAAACATCATCGATTAGCTAAAAAGAAATGACTTGAAAAATTCGATGAAAAACTCATCAGAAATTCCAAGTGTGTAGTAATGTATCAAAATTTTCAATAAGAATTCCAAAAATTCTAATCATGTAGGGTGTTGTCAATTTTTAATCCTGATAAAATAAGGCAATGAAGCTCAAGGATCATGTTATCACATCAAACTGTTTAGGGTTGAACAATGATATCCATTAAAGGTTCTCAAAATATCTCTCCTCAAAATCTGAAAATTTGCTTTTGATGTGTGACCAAGATGTTGCACTATTGAATCTGTTTGGTACCAAAAATCCATCATGCATTACCCCAAATGATAAATGCGATCAATGTGAAACTTTGGGCAAATGAACCTAGAATGTGACAAAATGCAGCTGAAAGACTTGATGCAAGATTTTTGGATTTTTAGATGTTTAGAATTTTAGAATTTACCATCTCTCAAACAAGATCACATTGGTTTTCCCCCAATGTCTAGCAAGGTATAGGACATGAAGGATGGATTTTCCAGCTGATAGATTATAAAGGGAAAGTTTATTGATGGATTAAGAATGTGTATGTGACCCGTAGGAATATCTCCTCAAGATTACCCAAGATAAGGAAAAAGGATATAGCAATGCGAAACATGTTTTTGGATAAGCAATGAAAGACAATGATGCAGTGCTAGATAACATATAGGATAATGACCTGATGTCATGAAAGTGAGTGGTCCAAAAGAGTGGACATGTCAAGAGGTTTTTTTTTGATAACAAATTTTTGTACTTTACGTCCTTCATTTCAATAAAGACTAATGGATCAATTTGGGTAAAATGTGGATAAGATAACATGATTAGGATAAAGGGTATTGGAGGATATGAGGGGATGATTTTGGATCATGGAAAGATTGCATGGGAATAATGGAGGTGGATTTGGGAGAAGCAAGATCATGATAGGGTAGCATGGATGCAACAAGTGAATAAGATGATGGAAAGGATAACGGTGTCAAGATAATTGATGTTCATGGATATGTTCAACCTTGTCAAGACCAAAGGTAAAAGAGGGAATATGGATGCAAGTGAGATGAATGGTAGAATATGGAAGATGGAGGATAACATGGATGAAACTTGCCCCCATGTGTAGAGTGCAAGAAGAAGGAATTACACATGATGCCTGTTTGCCAGGTTTTCATCATGGTACTTACCCAAGGTGCCACAAGAAGTGGTTTTCACCATAGGATGGATTTATTTCTCTTTACTTTTTCTACCAAGGCACCCATTTACTAGGTTCTCACCAGGGCACTTTTTCTCTTTTTTTTCAATTTTTTTTCTTTTGTATTTTTCAATATTTCCCCAACATTTGAATCTTTGGACAATGATCTTCTGAAAGATATACTATAATAAACCATGGTGATGGCTAGGATGCTCAAATATATTGATAAGGTGATGAAAAATGATAGATATGGAAGATAAGGGTAGATGGCGGTGAACGTTTTCTCCCATAGATGGGATAAGAGGGATGGAAAGATGGAAAGTAGGTGTTGGATAATGAATGTAAGGATAAGAAGAAGGTATGTTGTGGATGGAAATGTTGGCAAGATAAAATTTGACACACACTTTGAAGGGTGGTGGAATGATGGAGGAAGAATGGATGAAGGAGGTAAGGATGTAGCTAAGATAGTGGATTTTGGGATGTAGGAACCCAAAGTAGTCTTGGAATATGGAAAATGTTTGGAAGGAGATGAAGTGGAAGCCTTTGGAAGCTTGAATGTCAACTTTGATTTTTATTTTGTGTGCAAGTCTTTCAAAAGTGACTTGGGAATCTACATAGTCTTTTATTTTTCTTTCTTTTGTGATGCTTTTGAATGCATTTCTTCTATGAGGGATTTTGGAACCCACATTTTCTTTGATTTTTCATTTTGTTTGGTGGACTTTTGCGGTCTTTTGGATATTTCATTTTTCTTTGTGGACCTTTGTGGCCTTTTTGATATTTATTTTTTCTTTTCATTCACATGTCGATTAAATTGGACATGATGATTTTTATACACATGTGGATTCATGGATTTCTGATTTTTATGTTGCACATCCAAATTGCTTTCAAAAGACTTAGGAATTATGGTTGAATAGGAATAATATGAAGGGTTCATATGGATTGGTGTTTGGAAATTCTTCAAGTATGTGTTCCTTCATTGATCTTGATACATGGTAGAGTAAGTGGATGGAGAGCTAGGGATCATAGGAATGGTTGATGGAGGAATATACAGACCTAATATGGATGGAAGGGATGAAGAAGTTAACTTTGGGACATAGGAACCCAAAATGGATTTGGAGAATGGTGAAGGCATATGGTTGCGTTTGAATGGAGGGAGATAAGGCATGAGAGGGATATCAATATCTTTGGCATGAGCTATATTTCCAAGGCACTCATCTTTAAGATTTATCTTTATACCAATTAGCTCATGAGTAACTTTCATAGGAACAACTTTTCTAGGATCAAATGAATCTTGAAGGGATTTATTATCATGCAAGGGATATGGAAGAATGATGGTTTCTTGAGGTGAATATGGAGGATCACAACAAGGAGTTGATGTGGTATTTTGATCTTGACAAGGATCTTTGGATGGTGTAGAGAGGATGTTTTTCTCTTGATTTTCAATATGTTCATTGGAAATGGTGGAAGAGATATCTTGATCTTTCTTGGGAAGTGGAATAGAAATGGGGCTTGGAAGGACACTTTGTTCTTGACCCGGAAGGATATTATCTTGGAAGAAATGAAAGGGTGCAAGGGGATCATCACTGGATTCTATGTATATGGGACCTTCATCAAATATGGGAGGGGATTGGATAACATCTTGATCTTGAGCTTTATTGATACTTGTTTCTTTTCTCTTTGGGTTATCCTCTTGACATGGAGCCACTTCTAAGGATAAGGTAGATGCTTGGATATGCGTGGGGAATGTTTGGAAGAATGATGGAGAATCCTTTTGAATAGGCTTTGAAGCACATGGAAGCTTAGGGTCTATGATCTTTGAAGCATGGAAATGATTTGCATCAAGATGTAAATTAGCTTGGGTTTCTTTTAGAGGTAGCCCTTGAGGGTAGACATAGTCAATGTGAAAAGTATCATCATTATGCTTGCTCTTTGGTGGAGGAATTTTGGATAGTTGTGAAGTTTTGTGAGATGGACGAAGGATGAAAGGAGTAAAGGCTACGGGAGAAACCTTGCTAGATAGAGGTTTTTGGTTTAAATCTTGCTTGAGAGTGGTACCTTTCTCTTCATTCTTGTGATCACAAATAGAGTAGTCATGAAATTTCCCTTGATCCAAGATAGGTTTGTGGCACTTAAATGTTTCATTTCGTGAATAAGATGAAGATACAAATGGCCCATCATCATAAAGAGAAGGAAAAATTAATCGTAATGATGGTGCGTTAAATGATGTATCTTTTTGTTTTTCCTCATTCTTCCTCAAGGTTGATGTGTCATAGTTATGAGGAAGCTTAGCTCCTGATTGAGCAAAATATGCTTCTTTATCCTTCTTCAAAATTTGTTCCATGATTTTGAGGAATATGGGATCTTGGGATGCCTCTAATATTGCATCGTCAGTTACTTCATTGTATTGAGTCCTATGGAGATTTTGATCTAAATTTTGATAATTGTTCTCCACCATAGGGTTGATTTGTTTCTCAAATAGATTCATCATTATGAATGCTTGAAGGAATATGATCTATTTATTGCACTGGATAGAAATAACTCTAAAAAGGGTATCCAAATATGATTTCAAAATCTTTCAAAACCCTTGGGAAATGCGCCCTATTTGCCCTTCTTTGTTTCTGGGTGGCTCTTGCCTGTGTGTAGGCGGCCTTTAATTGTTTATACGCGGTCACTGGAATTCTTGTACGTGGTGCTCTGCAGCTAACAGGCGGTGTTTTCCTGTTGATAGGTGGTTTTATACTGTTGACACACAGTACTTTCTAGTGCCTTACATGGATTTTGAATGTTTATACACGGTGTTTCCAAGTTGTAAGCCATCCAAGGTTGTTTGTATATGGTTTTGAATTGCTGGTACGTGGCTCTTTGCTGATCAAAGTTGAAATTATTAATTTTTTTGTTATTTTTGGATTTAAAATTTTAAAGGCTTTGATCAGATTTGTCAAAAAAGAATCTTCCATGAAAATAGAGTACAAACTCAACACACACAGGAAAATTGTACCATATCCCTAAAACAACACTAAAATTGTATGTTTTCAGATGTTTTTACAGACATGCACAATAATTCCTTCCAAACAATCTACCTTAGAGTCAAACAAATTTGGCTTTTAACAATGGCTCTAAAAAGATAGGTTTGCTATTTTATCAAGGTTTTAAATCACCTCCGTTCTAAATCTTTCCAAGATCCTTTACCCCCTTGCGGGCTTCCCACACGCACGAAAGTATGATTTTGTGCAATCCCAAAGGACTACTCGAGGAAGTGAGGATGGCTTGCACAAGGTTTACTCACTTTTTAATTAAGGTAAAGCACATTTATTTATAGTGGGTCAGATGACATCGCAGAAAAAAGAGAATATCTCCCACTTTGGGTCGTTCCCTCTCACCACCTTCGTAAAGGAATTCTTGGGAGGCAGGCCCTTTAAAGCTCTATTTTAGTTAGCATGTATATGGAAAGCAAGAATTGAACTTAGTCCAACATGTTTGGGAATCTAATTCACCCAAAGAGTGAAAAGAATATCCCTATTGTCTTCCTTTGTTCCAAACACCTCAAGCAAAAATTGTTCATTTTCAACCTCTTGACAAGGAGGTTCTTAAAATTGAGATGTGTGGTTCAATTCCTTATCCTTTTCTTTGCACTAAATTGACTTTGCACATTTGGCTTTCTGATTCACTTTGAAAAGTGAAGAGCATATGCCTAGTGCTTGTTCAATTTAGACAATTAGAAGGATTTTCCTAATTACTAGATTTAAATGAAATGCCACAATTTAATCAATGCAAGCTTGTCAAGATAAATACCTCATTTTCGAAGCTAGCAAAGGCTAGGCACATTTTTGATCGATTTGGCTTATTTCAACTCACCTAGTGGTGATCATTCCCACTCTGGCTCCTCCAACAAGTTAGTCAACATGAATAGAGACAAAGTGAAGAAAAACTTGCAAATTAAAATGATAATTTCACTCCTAAAAGATCTTTTAATCAAATTTTGTCAAATCAAAGCTTGAAGAACTAGGCATGAAAATCAATCAAAGAGTGGAAAATCTTGTTTTATAAGCAAAAAACACTTTAATGTAATGATCATAAAGGTTTTCTCCTTCAAATAAAATCTCTAAAAGATTAGATGCATGTATTTGCTTATCATATTTAGCCTTAATCCTTACCTCTTTGCTAGGCTTTATGACTTGTTTGTCTGGTTTATGCACTTTTGGGTATTTTTCATTTGCAGCAAAGAAAAACACAGAGAGTCAAAACAGTGAGTAGACCATTAAAAACTTGATTTAGAGCATAAAGACCTACGTGACATTTAATAGCTAATAAGCGGCATTTAACTGTCACTACGCGTAAATAAAAACTTTCAAAGCATCTTTTAAATCTTAGAAGGCAGTTCGGGAAAATCCACAGGTGTCCAAATAAAAATGACAGGCAGCTCAGAACATCTAAAATGAGGTTAAATATTGCTAGAACGCGGCTCTTAGCAGTTCACAGGCAGCACACTTAATCTAACAAGCGACTTAAGAAAGAAAGACATAGACAAAAGAAGCTCTATAGGTGGTGCTTTACTATTCACAAGCAGCTCTGAATACTTTGTAGGTAGCTCTTCTCCTGGTTTTCTGCAAAATAACACAAAGAATGATGCAAAATAGACAAAATATTAAGATAAAATGAGGCCTAAAGCCCCACGATGGACGCCATTTGTGTGTGTGAGATTACACCTTCATGAAATTAGGACCAATAACAACAACTCTATGAAAAGAAAATATGATTTAATCTAAGAATTGAAGTTAAATCCATGACATCTCATGGTTCTCTATCTAAGCTTTGTTAAGAGAACTCTCAGCCTTAATCTCTCTCAAGGACAATCCTAGAATGAGAAAAATTGATAAACATGCTCTAATCTAGCTCAAATGCTCAAAGATATGTGTGTTTTCCAATCAAATGCTGATGATTCATGCTTAGGAAATCAACAAATGCTTCTCAAAATGAAGCTCTAAATGCTATGCAAATGCTAAAATACTATCAAATGCTCTCCAAATGCCTATAGTAAGGATGCTTTGCTCTTAAATTTCTTGGATCCCAAACACAAAGAAAATGACTTGTATTTATAGAAATTTCCCAAGGGTAGGGGGTAGAGTGAGTTGATCATGATCAAGCTTTGGTTGAGTAAAAAGCTTTGAGGTGTTTTCAAATGGAGGGAAAGTTGGTTGGTTGTCCTCAAAAAAATTAGGAATTATATAATTCAATCATTTAATTAATTTAGCCATGTAAGGGTGAATGGGTTGGATTTGATTCTTTTGATTTGAACTATACAATTAATTGATTAAAATCAATTGTATAATTTGATTAATCCCTTTTAGGCTTGAATTTAATTATTTGATTTCATGATTATTTAATCCTTTGATTTAATTTGATTTTTGTCCACTTTGCTTGATAAATGTCCATTTGATTTGATTTTGATCCATTTGAATGTATTTTGATGAGATTAGGGGCAATTGGCTGAGATTTATAAATTTGAAGTTTAAGATACACTTGGTCAAATTTAGGTGTCTACAGCATGTTAGCAAGATGGCTCCTTATTTTGTAGGAATTTGACATTACAATCATTGACAAGCCTGGGAAGGCAAATGTGGTAGCTGATTATCTATCCAGAATCCACCATGCTGAAGAAGATACTACTTTGATAGATGATGCATTTCCAGATGAGCATTTATTTCATATTGCAGTCTAGAGTCCATGGTATGCTAACATAGCTAACTACCTTGTAGCTAAAAAAATTCCAACACATTTCTCTTATAAGGATAGAAGACTTCTTGTAGAGAAAAGATTCCATTTCTCTTGGATAACATACTATTTTACACTGGACCTGAACAAGTAATGTGAAGATGTGTGCGAGAAGATGAGACATATGAAATTCTCCATGCATGTCATAATGAGCCATGTGGGGGACACTTTGCAACAAAAAAGACAGCCCAAAAGATTTTAACAACTTGATATTACTGGCCTACACTTCACAAGGATGCAACCAGCTACACGAGGAAATGTGACAAATGTCAGAGAATGGGCTGACCCACAAGATTAGATGAAATGCCCCTCAATCCACAGGTGGTGGTAACTGTTGGAGATTTTCTTCTGTGCAAATAGTTGACTGTATGTTTGTCATTGATGACAACATATAGTATATAGCAGTGAACTATATTCACCTTTTAGTATGGATATGTGTAAGCCTTGCATGGTTGTTTTTATGTTTCAGAGATAGTTACTATACCATGTACATACACATAGATTCAGATGTTCAGTAACAGTTGAGTTATGTTACTTTGTTTATAGACACAGTTTCAGAAGAGTATTCTCAGAAAGTCGACAGTAAATTCATTGATTATTCAGTTGCATCTATCCATGGGTTATGTGTGTTCAGATTCATGTTTAGTTATGAGTCTAAGTTAATTAACCAAAGGTGCTAATCATGTTTCATCTGAAGCATGATGTTTGGGTAATTTTTGCAGAGCTGACTATGTGAAGTGATGCATCTATTCAGTTTGAGTTGCGTGGTTCTAATTATGTTGCATGCTTGGTTTGGCCAACTAAAGAAGAATTGAAGGGATTCCTAAAGCCGACAAAGATCATATCTTTTGGAGAAGATACTTATAGTAGTTCATTTGAAGATCACCAAGTGTGAATGATAAGAAAAGAGACAGAACAAGAACAGAGCAGAATGTTGTTTGTGTTGGGATAGTAAAGAAATTTCATTCATTAGTCAAAGATCTATGTGAAGAAGCAGGAAGTGCATACAATACATTGGAACTGATCAAGCCAGCAGGTCTACTCAAATAGTTCATTATTAGATATAGTGTATATCTGTTCTACTGAAGGTTGTAGCCTTCACCATTTTAGCAGTGAGCTTTTGGACAGTGAGTCCTCACCCCTAACAAGGTTATTTGTAAAAGACTCCTAATAGGGTTTGACCCTTAACCAGGTCACTGTACTTATTGCATTGTAAAGATCAACTCCTAATAGGGTTGTAAGATCTTCTAATAGGGATTATTATACTCAAGTACATTTCTTTGTGGGTGCTAATTCCCACCGGGTTTTTTACCTAGTTTGGTTTCCCTGTAACCAAAATTGTGTTCTATTTTGTGTTATCTTAAAAGTGTTTGTGCTTATGATGTTATGTAATTAATTGGAAGAAAGAATTTAAATTGCTGATAATTGATTCACCCCCCCTCTTAGTTATCCCTTGGGACTATTTCAACAGTAACTCCATTTGAAAAATGGTGCATGGACTTCATTGGCCCAATAGACCCTCCATCCAATGGAAAGTCTTACATCCTAGTGTTCACTGATTATCTAACCAAATGGGTCAAAGTAAAATCCATGAACCATGCCCGGGATCATAAGGTTGCAGAATTTTTGAATGATGAAATTTTCACCAGATATGGAGTGCCAAGAGAACTTATTACTGATCAAGGAGCTCAACTCACTTCCAATCTGATAACAAATCTCATGAAAGAATATAATATTAGACATCAGAAGTCAAGCCCCTATCATCCTCAGGCCAATGGATAGGCCAAAGTTACAAATTGGGAAATTAAAGCCATGTTAACAAAAATAGTTCATTTGCATCGCCGAGATTCGAGCAGCAGACTATCAAAAGTTGTATGGGCATATAGAACAACCTGGAAAACCACCATAGGGTTCACTCCATTTGAGCTATTACATGGAAAAGCATCAATGCTACCCATTGAATTTGAACACAAAACTTTGTGGACAACACTGGAGTTAAATGTTGATCTTCTTGCAGCACAGAAAGAGCAATTGTTGCATCTCAATTCCTTGGATGAAATGCACAAATCTACCTTGGAGTGCACTGAAATAGTCTAGAAGCAAAGGAAAATGTGGCACGATTCACATATTAAGAGAAAATAGTTTCAAGTTGGCGATTGGGCATTACTGTATGATTTCAGATTCAAAGAAATACCAGGGAAGCTACAGACAAGATGGTTGGGGCCATATGAAATAAACCATGTCTTCACCAATGGAGCTATCCAGTTGACCACAATTGACCCAGTACACTTCAAGCTATTAGTCAATGGACATCGGCTAAATTTATATCACCAACCTTAAACAAAAGAAGACTTCCTACAATAATTTCGAAAATAAGTTTCAAAAGAGAAACATGTAACACTTCCTGCAGTAGAGGGTACAAACCTTCTTCCTACAGCTCTTCAATAGAATTCCATCGAGCATGTCCATAATAAAAAATTTGTGTTTACATGAAGTTAATTTCTCCATTCACTTTCTAATTTTCCTTTCCAACTCATCCCATTTCTTTATCTTCCACCCACCCACCTTCCATGTCATCACCATTTTCCTTTCTTTGCTTCAAATAAGAGCCAAGTACGCTGACATAAGCCACCAACACTATCAGTCTTCTCTCTCGACCATTTTTTGGCACATGCAATGATCGAATGATAGGTATAAACTTTTCAAAAAATTTCCATTTTTAGCGCATAGATTTCGATGATTATATCTAGTACTACAAGAAATGTATCATTACAACATTTAGCCAGTTCCATTCCTCATGCCAAGTATGCCAAGTACGGACACTTTTCAATGTTTCATAGGTGGGAGGGAAGTGTATTAATTCCTAAAATTTTATTTCTATTTACTTTGAAAAGATTTAACGTCACCTCAAAATCTGTACTTTGCCTTTGTCTCATTAAAATCCCATTGCTATATCGCACAACTGGCATACCCTTATTCCCAAATTATCTCTGATTGTCAGACTTGATGTGACTTATAATTAAATTATGTGGAAACCCACAGTAAGAGCTAAAATTTATCTTGTTAAAACACATCACCATTGTTCATGCTAAGAATAACAGAGGAATTCAGAAGAAAGCCCATAGTTTTAAAATGAGTAGTCTGAAAGTCAAGAAAGAATAAGGCATTTATCAACTACAAAGAAGATAAATTGAAAAAAAATTGGCAAGCACAGATGGGAGGGTAGTTGTAGAGACATGAGCTGGTAGTACATGGTGTTTTACTTTCAGATGTTGAAGCAGTAAGGAGGTTTAATGCATGTGGCTGGTTAGGATATTTTTTGAAGTTAACAGAGTTTGATGAAGACGCAGCAACTGAATTTGCAAACACATTTGAGGAAGGGAAAGAAACTATATGGGGATTGACAGTGGTCACCACAGAAGAACAGATAGCAGAAGTTACTGGGTTACCAATGGTTGGGGAGCACTACCTCAATGTGCACGATGCCAGATCAGCTAGGGCCTAGTTTACCCTACCAAGTGACCCTCCTCTGGAGATTACCAAACAAGGGTGCAAAAGAATGTCTATCCCTCCACCATATAATGAATTGGCCATTCATATTATCAGGTATTTTACATGTGAAGGAAGATTTTCCAATTTGCACACACATAACTTTAAATTACTTAGTTATGTGAGGCATAATATTCCAATGAATGTTCCCAATTTCTTGTACAATATGTTATGCATCAGTGCTGAGGAGACCCATAAAGGAAATGTCAATTCTATCACCCACCATGCCCTAATTAAATTACTAATAGAAAGATCTCTTAGGGATGCCTCTCTCTTGGAATGGTTAGAATTTGTCCAACATAAAACCCTACAACCTCAGGTTAACCCTAGTGTGCAATCTGGCCATGATGATGCAATACCAATTGACCCAGCTGTTGAGCAAGATACACAGGGGGCATAAACTAAAAATCTGCAAGAAAGTATGTCTTTACCTACTCATGAGAGCAATGTACCCACTTCTATCTGAACAAAAGGAAAATGGAAATTAGAGGGAGAAACTTCCATTCTTGCAGCCAAGCCACAAACCCCTACAACCTCAAAGGGGAAGAAAAGGAAGTTGGTTCCTACAGCAATTACTCCTCCAACAGAGAAACTAAAGAAGGTTATTAAGAAAAAGGCTGTGGAGATTGAAGAAACCCCTATGCAAAGAAGCCCTAGAATGATAGGACAACTCCCTAGAGTATCCTCAGAAAGCCAACCCATTTCTCCTAAGAAATCTGATGAAGAGCCTCATGTACAAATTATTCTGGACAATTCCCCAAATCAGTCTGCAATTCCAGACTTTTTTAAAAATTCAAAAGATACATGTGAAGCTGAACCTAATGTCTACCAAAATATCCCCCAAGAAATCCATCAGGATATCTCAGACAACAACAAGGAGAATGCCTCAATAACCCATCAGTCAGCCCACTCAGAGACTGCCCTAGTTCCCTATAAAAGAACTTGGTTAACAAGTTTCTTAGAGCAGTCATGGAAGGAACAAAGGAGGCAAAGTAACTAGACATAAGATTGTGGCCCAATCACCTTGTAGACGCTTCTCTTTGGATTACATAATAAGTATGTTTTGACAACAACTTTATGGGGAGAAGAGAAAAATAAAATGAAGAAAGTAATAGCAGAGCAAGGGGAAGAGATTGCAGAGTTAAAAGAACAATTGGAAAGACAAAAACAAAACATGGATCATACCCTTAAGTTGGTTGATCAAATAATTACCTGTAGGCCACCCCCTAGGGTTTATGCCATTTGATTGAAAGAACAGTTCGTCTTGTTCCAACTAATGATGACCATTAAAGATATAGACTCTGAGTTTAAATCAGCTCAAGAATTTTATGGCCTATACCAAACCCTTCCCTCATGGTAGCAGAATTTACTTTGTGAACTATATATACATAACTTCATTATTCTAGTAGAGATTGAGTGGAACTTGTGTGTGTGAATTAGTGCACCTGTTATCTACAACACACCACTTCAATAGATTATTATATTAGTGAAAACTTATAAAAAGAAAGGGTTTGAAGATAAACACTAAAACCGATCTATTGCTTCCTAGCTAGGAGGAGTTTGAAGAATGCCATAATCATTCCCTCAGATTATGCACAAATTAGTGACATATACAACCTAAGAATGGAAGATTTGAATCAAAACTAATCTAAATGCTCACTAAACATGCATATTAGCTCTAAAAAGTATGATAATAACAATGCATAAT
>MU226523.1:3011984-3030579 GCA_018584345.1 Thuja plicata | reverse complement strand
CATGGTGAGGGGTGTAAGTCCAAGCTTGAGAAGGTGGACTTAGAGGGAGTCAAGCTTGAGAAAGTTGACTTTCTCAAGTGGGTTGGATTCCTAATCATAAAATTAGGAATGTGACAACATTAGGAAGGGGATTAAGATGGGATTAAGATTAGGATTATATTTAGCATGGGGGGAATAGGTTGGGATGGGTTTGAACCCAGGGTTAAGGTAATTGAGGTAGGTTAGGCAAGGGTTAAGGGAAATATTAATGAAATTAATTATAATTAATATATTCACTCAAAAATAGGAAAATTAATTATTTAAGCTTTTAGATAATTAATTAGGACTATAGCCAATTAATTAGATTAATTTAAGCTAGAAGATAGGGTTTTTGCAAGTGATTAGATATAATAGGGATTTATTTAATTCATTTTAAATTAATTACCTTAGCCATGTTTGATTTGAAATGATTTGAAAAATTGATTGGTTTTGATTGGCTAAGGTGATTAATAAAATTTAGTGATTAAATCACTTAGGAAATTAAATCTGATTCAGATGAATTATTCAAGCCGATTGAAGAGTTGTCTGGACATAATTGGGGGTATGATCACACTTAGGGAAAATAGGGTCTATAGTCAGAGCAGACCAAATCCAAGTGGTTATATTTGCCCCTCTTTGAATTGATGTGTGAGCAACATATTGTTTCAAAGAAATTTTTTGATTTTTAATTTCAGAAAGATTGAGAATTTCGCTCATGATTGAATGAAATGCCTGATGAGATCAGTCTCGCACATGTTTGAGATAAACTGATAGAATTGAATTTGAACTTGGTTGTCGTACAAAGGTCAATAAAAGATTTTTGAAGACACCAATCCTGAACTTGGTTGTCATCCAAAGATTGATAATACTGATTCTAAACTTGGTTGTTGTCCAAAAGTCAGTATGAAGCTACCAGGAGCTTAGTAAAAATCTTATAAAAATGAGGAAACATGAGATATCCAGCTTATGAGAACCAAAGCTTTCTACCCAACAATTCTGACTTAGTCAAGGAAACTATCATGCCCCTAGTTGTTTGATAATGAAGTCATTTTTAATATTGTTTCAAGAAAGAATTTGATTGACGATAGTGTGATCATGCCCCCTCAAAAATGAAATTGAAGAAAAAAGAAGAAAATCCCTCTATTGAAAGAACGTATCACTTGCATGGAATGGTTAGGTCAAGAAAGAATGGAATAGAAGAAGCGAAGAAATGAAGGTGTGTTTAAGAGTAGACACACAAGAACTAAGTTAATTACATGAAAATGTGAGTGGTGAGACTGATAAAATGATGTCGGACCAAGATTTTTGATGAAATGTGCAATTTGGTAGATTTTCAGAATAGATGGAGCAATTTTCTGCATTTTCAGGAGCTGCCACAAAAATTGTACTAGACTGTGTAAAATGGCTTAGGTGCCTTTAATTTTTTTCCCGGTTGATCAATAAGAGAATAAAAATGGAGTTTCAGTTGCCTGGGAGGAGTTTCAGAACCCCTAAATAGCTCAAAAGACCAATATACATCTCAAAAATCACCATTTTACTACTCATTTTCACTTTTACCCATAGTAAATTCAAGAACTCTACAGAGAAGATGGTGGTCCCCATGTAGAAACATCATTTTGAGCTCAGCCATTGACATCAGTGCCCGGCCGAACACACACCTCTGGTAAGTACTCATAAAACTACCTTGTGAATTTGGTATTTTTCATTTTCATGCTTTCTAGTAGTAGTTATAGCCTTTTGAATTCTGGGTCAAATCTGGGATTTTGGATTGCACCTTGTCAAACCTGTGTCGCATCCAATTTTTACTAGATTGAATCTTGTTGTCCCAGATTTCTGCATCGTATCCAATATTTTTTGGATCTTATCTGGTTTGCCCCATTTTGGCTTAGTTCAGAATATGAAATGAGGGTTATGTCGTACCCTATCTTTGAGGATCATACCCCATTTTTGGGGCTGCATCTAGGATTTACAACATCACACCCAACATTCTCCATTGCATCTTGTGTTTCCAGAATCCCTTCTAGGAAAAGAGATCGCACCCTATTTTTCTAGGATCGCATCTCGTTTTGAGATGTAGAATTTTTGTCAATTGTGAACCGTCTTTTTCTACAAACCTTGAATCACTTAGTTGATTATGTTTCTACATTTTTGTCATAGATAGAACACTGATTGATCTTTGTTAATTGCCGCCTTTGTAAAATAAGTTTATTTTGAGGTAGTAGCATTTTGAGGGACATATTTAGGGCATGTGCTTGCCTTGGCCAGACTGCTATCAGATGCTGAGCGGGACATAGTGGTTTGTGTAGGATTATGATCACTAATTGGTTTACCCGATATTGGGGTAAATTGAGGGTTGTTGACTGCTCTTTCTGAGAGATGGCACTCAAAGCACAACACCTTCCATCTCCTAACTGGGGAGATGACTGTCACACCAGAGGATGTATGGTGTATACTGCAAGTTCCAGTTATGGGCCATGAGGTGCATTTTGAGGTGACTTCTGCCATTGCCATTGGTGCAACTTTTCATTTCTTCCAAGATGACACTATTGATCAGAGACACATTTCATGGGACTACATGTGTGATCACTATGATCGTCTATCTGTATACTTGGTGGGATTGATTGGTGGCATCCTGATGCTAGATAGAGGATAGCATGGATTCCTTGTAGGATGGGTTGATATGCTTGAGAAGATGGTCATCTCTAGACAAAGATTTGCATGGGGTAGCTGTATTCTGACCCATATGTATTGGGAGCTCCATGAGATTGTGTATCAGTATACCCAGAGCATGACTGCAGGGATCTTGATTTTTTAGATCTAGGCCTGGGAGCACATCCCAGTGACATGAACCATTGTAGATAGGAAGCGAGCACTTGAGCAGCCTTATGTATATATGTACATAGGATTGATTTAGCAACCCCATCTGGGAAAGGTAGAGTACTGGCAGCATCCTTTTGATGACATGACATATGTAGTATGGTGACCGTATTTGGATTGTGAAGAGTGGACCTTTTATGGTAGACAGGTTCCATTTTTCTTCCAGAGTAGGTACCTAATTAGATGTACCAGATATGTCATAGAGAATTTCATACATACTTGTATATTGAGACAGTTTGGCCATTGACATGGTAGGAGCCAGGATGTGACAGTATATGCTCAGATTCATGATGAGGCACCATTGTGGGGTGCCCAGCTAAGATATGAGATTGCGCATTAGGAGATTAGAGATATGGTCAGAGTTGATTGGGATCTTCAGCTTAATGTCGTAGATGTAGGCTATTCAGATGGATACATAGCAGAGATACTCCAACATCCATTTCCATAGTTTACAGTTCCTGAGGAGGCCATTCCTCGTACAGAGGACCCTATAGATTATAATCTTGATGATCGCCCTGCCAGAGGTAGAGGAGGAGCATAGAGAGATAGAGGTGTTGGGGGAGGGAAGGATGGAGGTAGAGATGGTAGATAAGATGGTAGGCACCCTCCTCCAAATGATGGGGATGATGGTGGAGATGATAGGGGAGGTGGTGCTGTGGGTGGTATGGTAGAGGTGGCCAGTGGTAGCGGAGAGGGTCAACATACCCGCTTTAGATTTGTTGCTCCTAGGATGGATCCAGGGCATTTACTTACAGGGGAGAAACAAAGACAATAGAGACATCAGAGGTAGCAGTAGTAGTAGGACAGGTCACATGATAGGCCATCAGGGTAGGATGCTGGTAGGGATAGAGAACCCATGTCACAGTGTGAGTAGGAGTGAGAGCAGATCAGGGCCAGGATTACTGCATTGGAGGCTAGGATGACCACAACAGATGCTAGGATCACTATAGCAGATGCCTTGCTTGCTGATAGAGATAGATAGCTGGAGAGGCTCAGAGAAGAGAGAGATACACATGCTCAGACTACAGTGCATCAGGCGCAGAGAGAAACCTACTATTATTCCTTGTATCATGCTGTAGTGCTATAGGGACAGAGAGTTGTATCATTTTTATGGTTGGCACAATAGTCAAAGAGGGCCATGCCACATCTAGCAATTCCATTTGTACCACCTCTTCCTTCTCTAGATCAAGGAGAGGGGGGAGTCAGAGTTGATGTTGTATCTTGTCACATTTTTTTGAGATTATATTGTATATCTAGATCCTTCTAAGATCATTATTTTGTATGATGACACTTTATACATGTATATCTGATTCTTCCTATCATTCTAATACTTTGATACTCTTTGTGTAGACTTGTGCCATATTTTTGATATGTACCATGATTACATATATAAATAATATAGCTGTTTCCTATTCTGACATGTTCATGTGTTCTCTTTTCTTTGATAGATGTTGATGCACATGTGATTAGATTTATCATGGTCTTACGATGAGTTAGATTTGTAGAAGTTGACATCATTTATGCAGTTTTGAATTTATTACTGATATAAATATGTTTCAAATGATACTATGTGAATATGCAAATGTATGTTTTTGAGTTTTTCTTATGCAAGTAAAATGTATGGATGCACTTAGGATGTAGAAATAAAATGCGATGCATAAATGCTTTATTTTTGTATTTTTCTTCTGTCTCATTTTATAAATGCAAAATGTATGCTTTGGATGTGCAATGATATAAATATCAGTAATGGATGTAATGAACTTGGATTTAGAAGAAAATTAAAATCATTTTGAGCTCAAAGTCCTTATGCTTTTGTTTCTTTCAAAAATGAGGCATGCAATCTCTAAATGCAACTATATGCAGACTCTTAGGACTTGTCACTAATTTGCATATATTGTATCATTTTTATCATCATTGGGCTCTTTATCAGAATAGATACCATTTGATAGTATAACCATCACTAATACCCACTGATATTATGAAAGTATGAATACTATGTTTATTGGATAAAATGTCAAAAATAGACCTAGGCATCAAGGCATAGAAGCCAGGATAACAAAATAGTCACCTTCCTTTTAATATATCAGAATCTGTGTAAGGTAAGATATTGGACCCGCAATGACCTTAAAAATTCATACCCTTGGGTACATTATGCTTCGTATACCTTAGTGAGAATCCAAGTTTAGAAAACAAACAAGGAGATTGTTTCAACCTCACCGTAGTTTACACATAACAAAGATTGAGATATATGCGGCTATCCACTCATGGTGACAACTTTTACCATAAACATCCAAGTTAGGTGAAATGTATAGGATTATTTGGAACAATCACCATATGAAGAAAACCAAGAAAACATTATACCCCCATCCTTGTGACTCTTTGTCTTTGCGCAAATGTCATGGAGTAACTTGGAAAACATAACAAGTATCAATTGTGAATCAATCAAGTAAAATTCATAACTACTTAGATGCCCCTAGTTAAAACATCATGGGTACATAAAAGAGTCATAATTAAACCAAGATCAAACTATGTTTAGGTAGTATTTGAGAAATACTATTGACCCATTTTTCAAGCGCAGTAGAGATTCATCAATCAAAAGTTTGGAATGTAAGCAATATGGCTCCCATGTGTGTGTATGTTTCCTATTTTCAATCCGATGTAGGTCTTAGGAACATCATTTAGGTTAGTGCAATGTTTGTGCCATCGTTGTTTCATGAAAGTGATAGTTTGGTGCAAGCATCTAGTAGCATTGTGTCGCAAGACAAACTATCCTATGACGACCTACCAGACGCAACCTAACATGATAGCAAAGATGCCCCTAGTGCAGAATGATGCATTCCCTAAGATAGAAATGTAATCAAATCCCAAGCAAGGATAGGATATTTGTGAGGAAACAAAGTCAAATCTTAGGACAAGTGTAATCGTGAAGCCCTAGTGTCAGCAATTTATTGATAGATAAAGCACAGAATACAAGTGATGCTTGATTGCTAGGTTTTCACCACTCAACAAAGCTTTTCATTCTTTTTTCTACCAGGATGCCTGTTTGACCAGGTTGTCATCAAGACACTTTTCTCTTTTTCATTTTTTTTTCAATTTTTGCTTTTTTGAATGTTTTTGTAGTATCAAGGCGCCTGTTTGCCAGCTTTTCACCAAGGATACCTTTTCTTCATGACATTTTCCACTATTTTTGAATTTCTTCAGGATCAATTTTCTGATGTTTTTGGTATTTTCTGAGTTTTCCATTGTACAGGCTCTGCTAGCCAAATATCAAACGTAGAACCACTTCAAATGTAGAGTATTGATAGGATCTAGAAGGACATCTCCCTTAGGTGTAGCTAGTTGATATGCTCCAGTCCCAAAAGTAGCAGTGATAACATAAGGTCCCAACCAGTTAGGTTCAAACTTTCCCTTCTATTCTCTATTAGGCTAGTTCTTAGAATTCTCCTTTAGGATGAGATCGCCCACTTGAAATTGTCATGGTTTGAGATTCTTATTGTATCCTTTGGACATTCGTTCTTGGTACACTTTTAGGTGATCGAACACCTGTTGTCTGTGCTCATTAAGTAAGTCTAAATAATTCACCTGATCAATGCAATATTGTTCATTAGTAACAAGACCTTGTAAAGATATTCGCAAATATGGGATTTCAACCTCAATAGGTAGTACCACTTTAGCACCATAGACTAGGGAAAATGGCGTGGCTCCAGTTGGTGTTCTGATGCTTATTCTGTAGGCCCAAGGTGTCAGATTTAGTTGTAAATGCTAGTCTCTACCAGACTTACTATGTAGGATCTTGAGAATATTCTTGTTAGATGCCTCAGCCTGTCCATTACCTTGAGGGTAATAGATTGCAGAGCAATGTTGAGTGATGTGGAACTGTTTGCAAAGGTCATCAATGTCTTGATTTTTAAATTGTCCCCCATTGTCTGTCATAATTGAAGAGGGTATCCCATATCTACAAATAATGTAGTTCAATATAAACATAGCCACCCATTTTCCAGTGGCTTTTATTAGCGGCATGACCTCGACCCACTTTGTGAAATACTCAGTGGCCATAATGATGAACTTATGTCCATTTGAAGAATTAGGATATATTTGTCCAACCAAGTCAAAGGCCCACTGCTGAAATGGCCAATGTGTTATGAAAGGTATGAGTTCTCTGATAGGAGCATGGATGATATTTCCATGTGTTTGGCATTTATGACATTTTTTAGAAAATTGAATAGTATATTTTTCCATTGTAGGCTAGTAATAGCCTATCTTGAGCAGTTTCTTTGCTATTGAAAATCCATTGGAATGTGATCCACATATACCTTTGTGGACTTCTTTTAATGTGTGATCTGACTCTTTATGTTCTAAACATCTAAGAAGTGTTCTATCGAGACCTTGTCTATATAAGTCATTAGTTATGAGAACATAACATGATGCTGTCCTAATCAAGGCTCATTTTTCATTTCATGATAGATCATTGGGAATAGTTTGGTCAGTTAGGTAAGCAATAGCATATCGAGATTGGTCTTGGGTGTCCAAAGCACAAATTACTTGGTATTCAGGGGTATCAAAGGCTGGATAGGATGATTCTTCCACCAAGAAGTCATAGTGGAATTGATGTTCCTCCAGTTGTAACATGGATGCTAGTCTAGCCATGGCATCTACAACCTTATTCTCTATCTGGGTATCTGCTGGAATGTGATGAAGACAAAGAACTTCTTTAGGTCATCAACTAGTTGATTGTAGGGCATCAACTTCTCATCTTTCATCTGATAATATCCATTGACTTGATTGATAATGAGTTGGGAGTCACCATACACATGTAACTCTATGATTTTCCATTCTATGGCAAGCTTAAGACCATTTACCAATGCTTCATATTCAAAAATGTTATTGGTGCATGGAAACATCAATTTGTAGGACTTTGGTATCTTGTATCTTTGAGGAGTTATAAATAGAACCCCTGCTCCAGAGCCTTGTTGCGTGAAAGAACCATCAAAGTACATCTTCCATGGGTACTCTGTTAAATGCATAATTGTCTCATCAAGGAACTCAATTCTTAAAGGTTTGTTATCTTGGAGTGGTGAATCATCTAATTGATCTACGAGGACCTATCCTTAAGCTCTCCTATCCACATACTCAATGTCAAATTTTCTTAGAATGAGGACCCACTTTTCCAGACGTCCTGTTAATGTTGTTTTTCTTAGGAGATACTTCAAAGGATCTATCTTTGCAATGAGCCTTACGGTATGTGATAGCATGTAATGTCTCATTTTTTGTGATGCAAAGACAACTGTTAAGCATGCTTTCTCAATAATGCTGTAATTGAGTTCATAGGAGACTAGTGTTCTACTAATGTAGTAGATGAGTCTTTCTTTCTTAGTTTCATCCTCTTGTGCTAGAAATACTCCTAGTGATGTGGCTATAGCTGAAATATACAGGAGTAATGGCTTTCCATGGATGGGTACCATAAGAATAGGAGGAGTAGCTAGGTATTATTTTAATTCTCTGAAGTTGGCTTCATAATGTTCATCCCAATTGAAGGTGACCCCTTTATGTAGTAATTTTGTAAAGGGTTGTGATTTTTAGGGAAGTTGTGACATGAACCTTCTGATCAACTAGAGTCTCCCTTGTAATGTCCTCATTTGACTAATGTTGTGTGGAAGAGTCATTTATAGTATAGCTTTGACTTTGCCAGGGTCTACCTCAATTCCTTTTTCTAAGACAATAAATCATGGGATCTTTCTTGATTGGACCCAAAGGAACATTTCTTTGGATTGAGCCTGAGTTGAAATTTCTCCATACGATCCAATATCTTCCTCAAGTCATCAATATGATTATTTCTTTCTTTTGATTTAGCTAAGGTGTCATCCATAAAATCCTCCATGTTTTTATGCATCATATCATGGAATATAGTGGTCATTGCTCTTTGATATGTAGCACCTACATTCTTTAACCCACATGGCATAATGTTCCAGCAAAAGGTGCCCCATGCGCATGTAAATGCGGTCTTCTCTTGATCTTCAGGAGCAATTTTAATCTGATTGTAGCCTGAGAAACTATCTATTAATGAATACATAAGGTAGCCTGCTGTGAGGTCTATGATCATATCAATATTAGGCAGTGGAAAATCATCCTTAGGACATGCCTTGTTTAAGTCTCTAAAGTCTGTACAGATCCTAATAGATTTATCTAATTTAGATACTGGGACCACATTAGAAATCCATCATGCATAAGCGATGACTCTGAGGTATGCAGCTTTCAATAATTTCTCTAGCTCTGCATTTACCAGTAATGCAACATGAGGATGCATCTTTCTGAGTTTTCATTTTATGGGTTTAATTTCGGGAGATATAGATAAATGGTGCATTATCACTTTAGGATCCAACCTAGGCATATCTGTTTAAGACTATGCTAAGTTGATCTTTTTCTCTTTCAGGAACTTAGTAAACTGTGTCTTCTCCTCATCTGACAAAGATTGTGCTAGGTGAACTATTTGAGGATCTTCAGATATGCCCAAGTTAACTGGTTGTGTTGGTTCTATCAGAACTGGAGACCTTTCTTGAAAGTGCTCAGAGAGGATATCAATAATCTTATCCTTTGGCGCATCTAAGAGGTTTTCACCATCAGATACGTCTTTTGTTTTTACTATTTTAGAATCTGACACTGCCACAATGTGGTTTTCACCGTTATTTCTTTTCTTCTTTTTATTTTTCAATTTTTGTCTGAGAAACTTGATATCCTCCTGTGACATGTTCACGCTCCTTGCATCGGTGGAAGAAGGGTAAGGTTCACAAGCGTTTAGATAGAAAGCTAATGTGTAGTCATTGGGGAAGTTGAGGATATGAATAGGATCCATATTAGTCTAATCAATTAGGTCTGGGTTTATTAAAGACAAGGAATCAAACTTTGGGAAGGACAACATCATGTTAGTATCAAGACTATTAACTGACATGACATGTTCGGTTAGGTTAATCTCTTCGATGTTTAGATCAATAAGAGTTAGATCATCATTATCAAAGTCATTGTTAGTTATATGTGGACCAAAATCTAGTGACTCATTAGTGGAACTTTTATCTTCATCTCTCCATTAATGGAGGATCCTTGCTTGTAGCCTCTGAATTTCCTCTAGGTCTAGGAAAACCAGTTTCTTCATCAATGATTTGGGGAAGGAATACCTCCTCTACTTCGGGAATATCAACATTGTTAGGAGTGGTGTTAGAATGTTCTTTGTGTGCCAATGGAGCTGAAAACATGTTAATTACATCAATTTCAATGTCCTCAGTGGCAACAAATAGCTCATCCAACTTGTAATAATGTGAGTCAGTTACTTCATCATCGGACTATTTAAGAATTTAGCAATAGTTACCTGGTGTACCCTATTAGCCACTTGTAGATCAAAGTGTGGTAAATCAAGGATATGTGAAACTGTGACTAACTTCCCCCAGTTAGGATGTAAATCTTGTGGTCGAGGTGTGTCTTTAGTAGCTATTGCGACTAATGGTACTGCTGGATTGTCTTCTATTGTTTCTTCTACCTCTTGAATAGGAAATTCAAACAAGGGCACGCGAAGGTCTTGTGGTACTTCAAAGCTTGGTACATAGCACTCTCCTTGATATTTTGGATTTTCCATGCCAACATGTAATAATCATTCATAGGATCATGGTTCTAGCTCTACTTCTTCTGTTTCATCACTCCCTTTGTCAGAAATTGGACTATCCCTTAAAGAAGGATCTTCAGATTTATTATTGAAACCTAGTCCCATTTTATCTTTAGTATCCCTCAATTCCATGTGTATAGGTTCAATGAGTCCCTTTCCTTTGTTGCCTAAATGTTCTTTTCCTTTATATCCCATTTGTTTGAGGAGATCATATCCTTTCCCATACTTCTTCGAGGATATTTCCACATGTTTTACCTCAGCTTCCTTTGGTTTTCCCTTGTAAAGCCAAGCCAATACTGCCTATTCTTCTGTGTTATTTAAAGAAGATGTGGATGCCTTAACCATGCCAGTTGCTTTGTGGATTTTTGGCGTTCAAGATGCAACAGGTGTGAATGATGAGGAAGGTTTTCCATAGGATCTTGGTGACACTGGAAGTTCTATCACTGACAGGGTCATGTCTAGCTTATATTCTCCCATACCTTTTTCTTCAAATTTTAAGGTCTTTCCAAAAATTTTCATCACCATGTCTTTGGTAGTCTCAGGAGCAATCTTATCTATAGCTTCCTTGTTATGCGGAACCATACTACCTACCTTGATATTGTTGCGAGTATAATTGGCATCTGCAAGAATTGTTACTTCCACCCCATTATGTGGGAACTTGATACATTGGTGGAAGGTAGATGCTACAACTTGCATTTCATGAATCCAGGGTCTCCCTAACAGTATGTTGTAAGCCAGGGGTAGATCCAAAACTTGACAGATGACATTCCTTTCAACTAGCCTGACTCTGATGGGTAGAACAATAAGACCTTTAGAGGATCTTTCTTCGTCATCATAAGCTTTGATAGTGATTTTTCTTCTAGAGTCAATGGTCTATTCTAAGTGACCTAGTTTCCTGATGAGATTAAGGGTGCAAATATTCAATCTTGCACCTCCATCTATCAATATGCATCTAACACAAGATTTATGAATGAGGACTTCAATATGAAGGGGTTGATTATGTGGATGTGTCAATGATTTATCATCTTCCTCTGAAAAAGAGAGGTAATGTGGTGTTGAGATGTGATTAACCATCGCTTGTAATTTGTCTATATCAAGGTCCTTTGGCACATTTGTGGCATGTAGGGCTTGTTCAAGAATTTACCTATGTACTGTGGATATTTTAAGCAACTCAAAAATGGAAATTTTAGTAAAGGTTTTCTGCAATTGATCCACCAAGTTGTACTTTTTTGTAGGAGTAGTAACTGTTTGTTTTGCCGCTATCGGTTTAGGGATAATGACCATGGGTACTTTGGAATTTGTTGTTGGTTTTGAGGAGGAATTGGGTCCTTTGAAAGTGACCTATGCTTGACTTAAAGTTACCACATTTGATTGGGTAGATGTATTTTGAACACCTTTGATAGTGACCACATGTATTGATTTAGTTTTAATGTCCAACATGTTAATCATATTATCATTTTTAGAATAGGTGTAGTTCACTTAATTTCCTTTTCCTTTAGATGCTTCCCCATTCTCATAGTTAGGGAATAACTTGTTAAATGCTATATGATCTTCGTTAGTGGTGTGTCCTTCCACCTTGATCTTGCCTCCTTCAATAAGGTCTTGGATAACATGTTTGAGCTTAAGATAGTTGTTAGTCTTGTGTCCTTTGTTCTTGTTAAAGACACAGTAAGAGTTGTCATCCCACCACCTTGGTTTGACTTCCAGCTCCCATGGTTTGGAATCTGGGATTGTGAGAACTTTGTTATCTAATAGTGTCTTCAAAATAGTTTCAAGAGGCTCTCCAAAAGGAGTGAATGTTCTTTGAGGCTTGGAAGTCCATGGCCGACCCCTATTATTCTCGTTGTTTGCTTTAGGTATGAAGGTTGTTACCTTGGCATCTTTGCTTGCTTGCATGCTATTTGTTAGGTTGAAAACCTCAGGTTTAGGACTAACATTGGAGGCATCTACTACTCCATCATTGACAACATTTTTGTTTTACTTCCACCACTTAGGTTTGTTGTTGGGGTTGTTAGATTTGTTTTCACTTTGAAGAGTGATTTCTCCCTTTTTAACCATGAATTCTTCGATACAGATGGAATTTTTGATCATCCTGTCGAAGCTAGGGGAGTCTTGCATTTCTAATCCGTAGTTCAAATCAGGTACCAAGTTATTAACAAATATTTCCATTTTCTCAGATTCGAGAATAACTCTTGAATACTATGCAAATATTTTCCTCCACCTTTGTAGAAAGTGTGTAAAGGATTCACCAATCTTTTGTTTAGTGTTGCAAAAATCCATCATAGTCACATCATGTTGTATATTATAGGAGTAATGTTGGATAAACCATTGAAATAACTCCTCAAAAGTTTTCACCTTAGGTGTAAGTTTTGAGAACCACTCCATGGTGTTGCCTCCTAGACTTCCAGGAAAGAGCTACATGAGGTATGTAGGTTCATACATGTATTCTATGCTCAGAGCACAAAATTCTCTCACATGGTCATGTGGGTCGGTCTCTCTTGTATATTTGTCATATTTTGGTCTTGCCATGTTAGGAGGAAATGAAACCATACTAATACTCTTGTCAAAAGGAAATGGACAAATGGAGTCCAAAGAGTATTTCATCTTGGGTTTAGCCTTCTCCTATTTGAGAGTCATAAGATCCATTTGCATCAAGGTTAGTTGTTTGGCAAGAATAGATATAGGAGTTGACACCTCCTTTTCTTTTAGTTGTTCAACATCATAATCCTTAGGTAATTTTACACCAGTGGATGCCAGATGGAGAAAATATTTCTCTTTATCTTCGCCAATCATCTTTTCCAAAATATTTTGGAATTTATTTCTCTATTTGAGTTTATTGTATTCTTCTTCAGTGATGTCTTCCTCATTGCCTGAATCAAACAAAGGATGATCAAAGAGTGGTTCTTCTTCCTCATCACTATCTTTGTGCTTTTGGTTTTTATCATTGTTATAGTCTTCAAAAGCCTTACTCCATTCGTGAGTGGTTCTTTTCATTTCTGGAGAGTCTAAATCAAATAGGGAACCACGAGATGTCTCTCCTCACTGAAAGTGTAGTGATCTTGGAGGTACGTCTGATTCTTTATAAGTGTACTTGTTGCATCTTGTGTTAACCATGTATCTGTATCTCAACTTTGTCAAAGTTTTCTGATAGTGTCAAGTAGAGTCCTAAATCATTCAAGTGAGTGTGTCTAGGTAGAGATGTCATTTGTGTTTTGGTGGAAGTAAATGATTCCAGCATCAAAGGGTTAGAATGCCCTGATAGTGAGCTGGGAATCAAGTTGTTGTAAAAAGTGGATAGACCACATGTATTGAGATTGATCGCAAGAAATCGATAGGACATGCAAGGTAGACATTTGAAAATGTGTTTTGACACAGCAACAAAGAGACCAGAAAACACAATAGGGACAAACTAAAGAGTTAAAAGGGTATCCAAATCTACTGAGGTTTTCTAAGAAACTAATTTGCAAGTGCCCACTGTCCTAGATGCGAGCCATGAAATACATTATGCAAGCTTCTGATGGACTAACTACAACCTTTCACCCTAGATGTGATGAAGTGCTGACCAGATATGAGCCAGGAAATCAAGGATACAATTTTCTGATGTTTCTATTAGATTTTGTCAGTTTCATAAAATGCATTTTGGAAGTTCGTGAAGTTTGTTTGATTGCAGATTGTGTTATGAGGCATTCCTGTTTGTGTAAAACACATGTACTCCAAGGATTGAATTTTATCACTTGTTTTGAATGATTTATTTTGTTACTGATCTTTCAGACACATCAAGCAGATTTGCATTGTTAGGGGAACAAACACATCCTTATGCCCTAGTTTCTAGGTAGAGGATGAAAATCCTTGCTCATTGACTTAGGTACACACTCAAATGCTAATCAGAATATGACCATCACTAAGCACACAATGGCTCCAATTATGATGCCATATTAGCCGACTCCAAATGCAAGTGAGGGCATGATATGACGAGTGTCTTGGGGCAATTACTTTTTTCCTTGCACAAGGATTATCACCCTTTCAGAGATGAATCAGGTAGTTTTGTCTATGAAGTTAGTTGTTTATGATGGGGCAATCCATTTGAAACTGTCTCCCATAGAATTGCACAAGGTAAATTTGAGGTGTATATCCCTATGAGTACTCAAATATGTGTAGTCTCGCAAGCAAGATTCAAGTGGCTCCACTCTACACATACCCAAGCATGTTCAAGGAATGATGTCAAAATTACGAGAACAAAACCGACTTCATCTTTTGAGGCTTTGGCCTATGAGGAAACAATTATTTATAGTGAGTTGGAAGGGTTGGCATAAAACCTATCCTCACTTGGGTCATTCCCGAGAGATTTTTTCCTCAACCGACAGGGCCTCTACTATTTAATAAACATACAAAGGAATGGCAAGCATAGGATTTTTAGATTTCTAATTCTTCGAAAGAAGAAGAGCATACTCTCATAGTCTGTGCCATTTTCTCCCAAAACACTTCATTCAGATGTTTATTCCCTCAAGCTATTTGAGCTCGATTTAGATGTTCCTAATTTATGAAAATATGGTACTTTGAAAGCAAAGTTTGATTGTTCTTTGACCGCAATTTTTAGTGCTTTGCTTGTTCAATTAAATACCCCAATTTAGACAATGAAGTTCATTTATATGACAAAAGTTAGGTGACTTTGTGTTGTTCAGTTACTTTGCCAAAAAAAATTATCCGGTGAAACTTGTTCAAATAATCCCACAAAGTTTAGTGATTTGCCTTGTTTAATTACTTTGCAAAAATGAATTAAACAGTGATTTTGCTTGTCTTGTTCAGTTACTCCATTTTATTTTCAAGTTTTAAATCAATGTTTGATTTTTTGATTTTCCTCTAAAGGAAAAGAGCATACTTATCTAATCGATTTAACAAATGAGGAGAAAAGTGTTATTAGTTTGAAAGACAAAAATGAAATGGAGGTCAAGATAAGGGGATGGCAACCTGAAAAACCACAAGTCAGTATCCTTTTTCCTGCTCTTTCAGCTTTGATAGCAATCTGAAAACACAAGTTTGGCTGTTCAAAATATCAAAACCACAACTGACCAAGATGTTAGAGGTTAAGCAATGGAGTATGCAAAGTTTTTAACCAGATACGAGCCTCAAAATCTGGGATGTGAGGCAATATACCAGATGCGAGCCTCTGCTACCAGATATGAAAGACTACTAACCAGATGCGAACCTGTACTAGAAATGACTCAGGAAATCCTGAATATGATCCTAGATTTCTGTGATGCGAGGGCATATCGTAGATGCGATCCTTGAGGACCAGAAATGATCCTGTACCTAAAATCTGGGAAGAAAAATTAGTAAAAATGAACTTGAAATGAGGCAAAATATGAAATCGAGCCCCACGGTGGGCGCTAGAAATGTGTGTTAATTAGTGCACCTATTATCTGCAATACGACACTTCAATAGATCATTATATTAGTGAAAACTTATAAAAAGAGAGGGTTTGAAGCTAAACACTAAAACCGATCTATTGCTTCCTATCTAGGAGGAGTTTAAAGAATGCCATAATCATGCCCTCAGATTATGCACAAATCAGTGACATATACAAACTAAGAATGGAAGATTTGAATCAAAACTAATCTAAATGCTCACTAAAAATGCATATTAGCTCTAAAAAGTATGATAATAACAATGCATAATATCAAAACTACTATGCAATATGATTTCACAATTAATCTAAACAACATAACAATGCTTTTCAAATCTAAAATTAAGGGCATTATAAGAATGTGTTCAAAAATTAAGAGCCATTTGAGCTCAAAAAATCATTCTATTTATAGAAGAAATGAGGAGAGAGAGGGAGACAATGTTCATTAAATGGAGGTGTAAAAATCATTAATGAGGTGTAAGAGACATTAATGCCAAAGGCATTGATGAGGCATGGGCTTGAGGAATCTCCATTAATAATGCATTAATGAGAGCAATTAAGAGGCATGGTGAAGGGTGTAAGTCCAAGCTTGGGAAGGTGGACTTAGAGGGAGTCAAGCTTGAGAAAATTGACTTTCTCAAGTGGGTTGGATTCCTAATCATAAAATTAGGAATGTGACAACATTAGGAAGGGGATTAATATGGGATTAAGATTAGAATTATATTTAGCATGGGGGGAATAGGTTGGGATGGGTTTGAACCCAGGGTTAAGGTAATTGAGGTAGGTTAGGATAGGGTTAAGGGGAATATTAATGAAATGAATTATACTTAATATATTCACTCAAAAATAGGAAAATTAATTATTTAAGATTTTAGATAATTAATTAGGACTATGGCTAATTAATTAGATTAATTTAAGCTAGAAGATAGGGTTTTTGCAAGTGATTAGATACAATACGGATTTATTTAATTCCTTTTAAATTAATTACCTTAGCCATGTTTGATTGAAATGATTTGAATTAAAATTGATTGGTTTTGATTGGGTAAGGTGATTAATAAAATTTAGTGATTAAATCACTTAGGAAATTAAATCTGATTCAGATGAATTATGCCAGCCGATTGAAATACTCCAGAAGTAGAGTAGTCAACCATTCATCATTCACTATGGACTGATGTTCTTGTTGCTTTATCTAATCAGACTCAGGAGAGGAAATTAATCCCAACTTCTCCCTGAGATACTCAAAAATATCTTTTGATAAAGGCTTTGTGAAAATATCTCCCAACTGTTCTTTGGTGCTCACATAATCCAATTTCACTTCATTATCTGCAAGTTTTTCTCTAAGAAAATGGTATTTGATCTCAATGTGCTTTGTCTTTGTGTGCATCATAGGGTTCTTGGACATGTTGATAGTGCTGGTGTTATCACAGTGAATACCAATAGGACAATCAACCTGTATGCCAAAATCTTTAACCATCTGCTTGATCCAAACCATTGTTGAATAATTCAATGCTGCTGCAACATATTCAGCTTCTACTGTCGGCTGAGAGATACAATTTTGCTTCTTTCTCACCCAAGAAACCAACCTATCTCCAAGAAATACTGCTCCTCCAGAAGTACTCTTCCTGTCATCAATACAACTTGCCCAATCTGCATCTGTATACACATGAAGTTGTACATTCTCTGATTTAGGATACCATAAACCATAGTCTATAGTTCCCTTTAGATATATTAATATTCTTTTGATTGCCATTAGGTGATTCTATTTAGGTTCAGCTGCAAATCTACCAACAATGCCAACTGCATTAGATATGTCTGGTCTAGATTGAGTAAGATATATAATTTTTCCAATCATAGATTTGTACAGTGTCTTGTCAACTACTTCAGAGTTATCTTCTTTAGAAAGCTTTCTTCCTGTTATCATGGGAGTGCATACTGGTTTATAGTCTTCCAACTTGAAAGTTTTCAATATTTCCTTCACATATTTGGACTGATTTATGAATATTCCTTTATCTATCTGTTTTACATTCAATCCCAAAAAGTATTTTATAGGACCAATCATGCTCATTTCAAATTCATTTTGCATTTCTTTTACAAATTTTTCACTAAGCTTGTCATTACCTCCAAAGATAATGTCATCAACAAATATGGCGACAAGTAGTAGTCCATCAGGTGTCTCTCTTATAAATAAGTTGCAATCTGTTGCTCCTTTCTTGAATCCAATCTTGGTGAGGTAACCATCTAATCTCTCATACCAAGCTCTTGGGTCCTGTTTGAGTCCATAGAGTGCTTTCTTCAATCTGCATACCATGTCTAGTTTATTTGATAGATTAAATCCTTCAGGCTATTCTATGTAGACTTCTTCCTTCAAGTCACCATACACTAAGGTTGATTTGACATCCATCTGATACACTTTAAAATCTTTGAATGTTGCATACACCAAGAATAACTTTATGGCTTCTAGTCTTCTCACAAGGGCAAATGTGTCAGTATAATCTATCCCTTCCCTTTGTGCATATCATTTACACACTAGTCTTGCTTTGTTTCTGACCACTGTACCATCTTCATTCATCTTGTTCCTGAATACCCACTTTGTTCCAATCACATTTTTGTCACTAGGTCTGGGAACCAATTCCCATGTATCATTT
>MU226523.1:2990919-3001315 GCA_018584345.1 Thuja plicata | reverse complement strand
TCTGCATTTGAAACTCAGTCAATTAAAGTCAATTAGGAGAAGAATTTGCCTAATACAATAGGACTTCGAAGATAAGAAAATGCACCAAAATTGATTAATTATTAGGTGCCAATTTTGGGGTGTTACAATGTCTAGTGAGATTTTTTTGTTTTGCTTTCACCAATCTAATTTTATGTAATCTTGAGCTATAGTTAAAAAATCACGTTCATAATAGTGGACAACAAAATTGTAAGTTGTATAACCTCCCAAAAAGTTCAAGGCTATGATTTTAAGTACAAGGCTTTACTTTTAGTCTTGATCTAGGTATTTTCATAGTTATAGATTTTATAGTGTGCATCATCTAGATCATTCATTTCTAAATCTAATATTAGATTCTAGTTATTACATTTGTCACATTTAAATTAGCCTTCCTCTCTTTGATATCAAAGTATACCTTTATGTTAGTTATTTTGTTTGTATTTGAATTCCATATATAGATACACTTGGCTCATTTAAAGTTAATTGTGATATAATTTAGTACTTGATCTTCCTCTTCAATGTTACATAAAAAAAAATCACATGACAATTTATTAGAATTCAACTAAGCTTCTAATCAATTTACTAAGCAATAAATCAAAAAAATTATTCTCAATTATGATTACTAATAAATCCTCATATTATTTATGTTACCAAAAAACACTATTTTTTTATGAAAACCATGAACAAAAGTAAAATAAATATTATTTCATCAACTTTATTTCATAACATACCTAAAATTTACTAGCTAGAGAAAGTGATTTGGTAATCTAATAGGCTAACGTTTTTGGATTCTAGCATAAACCACATTCTAGAGGTCTAAAGGAGGACCCTAGGAGGAAAAGAGAATACAGAAAAAATGAAAGATTTAGCTATGTCCAATCCACTTCCACCCATATTGGAGCACCTAGGATGGAGCAAGAAGGAAGGATTGCTAGTAGCACTGAGTTTTATACCACTAAACCAAAAGCCAAGAAAAAGGTATCATGAAGGACTTCCTTGATGTTTTTCTCCTCTTCAATTAATGTGAGAAAAGAATCATCTACAAAATGACCATTGACTAAATGCCAAGGTAGAACACTCATAGAAATTCCTCTCACCCACCCTGTAAAGATAGAGTTTGTTGGAAAAAATCCAAAGCCTTGAACAACTAGAACATATAAGGCCTTGAACAACTAGAACATATAAGGAAGAAGTCAGAGGACACTCCTAACCGATAGAACAAAACAACCCAAAAGTTAAAGATTAAGGGTTATTAATGATGATACTTGAAACTCAATTGAAATCTATAGTATCGTTTACAAAAATTTAGACAAATTAAATCTAATGATACATTGAATATCGTAGTAAAACAATTAAATTAAAATTTTAAAAAGATTCTCTACTCCTCTATTTGAATTCACACTTAGAAAAGAAGATTACATACTGAAATATACTCACCATTAAATTAAATTCCCAAAACATAATAATACCATATTAAGAAATGGTCTCTCTCTCTCCCCTATGTTCTACACAAACCTTTACTATTGTTCAATGCATCTTCCCTTCTCTCAAGCTCTTTCTTCTTTCTCTACGCAACTTCACAGAGAGCTTCTCTCAGGTCTACGTAGGGAAAACCAAAAGAAGTACATTTTTAAACTCCCAATGCAATGTTTGTTTGAAATGAGAGCTGCACACTTGCAATTGTATTGGTTTAAAAGTTTCTTAAGCCTTTTAATTATACTTCAATGAATTTCCATACCAGGTCATGTGGGTGCTGGAAAAACTCATGAAATTTGGCCTGCCAATTTCATTTTCTTGTCTAAAGCCTTCTATTTTGTGCAAATCCTGCAATCATTGTAGTATTTTGTCAAACAGTTAATGTGTCCAATCTATGCTTCCACATTTTGCAGACATCTGACAAAATTCTCTGCGTCTTTTATGACTTGATGAACGTTCATGCTCTATTTCAGAGGGCAGCGGCTAAACTCCATATAAAATGGTACTGGAAATAAATATCAAATATGTAAAATATACAGTTTTCTCATTTTTTTTTTGGAAGTTTAACAGTTATGGGATGCATATCATGAAGATCAACTGCTGAAATTTTCCAAAAATCTGTTATATGTTTGACCATGTCTATTTGAAAGCTGTATGTCTGTGAGGAAATTGGCTTTACACTAGCCAATTGCATTTGCTTCATTAGAAACATTACTCTCAGGCATTTTAATAATGCAGGGACTCTGTTATTATCCGTCTTTGAAGTGCATTATAGCAACATGCATTTTTGCATACAAATCTACCAGTCAAAACAAAACAAATTGAAACATTTTTTTGGTTGGTGCTTATCACAAGTTTGCTAGTATGTTCTTGCGTCAAAAAGTATTGAAGTAAAATTATATAAAAATGTGGCAATTTAGGTTGTCTTATAGCTTGTTTTATTCATCAAAATTTGAATTGTCAATTTTAACTATTTTCTATTTGATAAAAATTTCCCACTCAAAGAATCTCCAATCTCTCAGATCATTTAAAATATCTACATCGACTTTCAACATCTAAATTTAGTCTCTTTTATACTTCTCTCAGATCATTTAAAATATCTACATCCACTTTCAACATCTAAATTTATAGTCTCTTTTATACTTTTTATTAATTTAATCATGAAGCTTGATCAAAGAGCAAGGGGTAACATCCTACATTTAAACACAGTGACTTAGCAAGCTCCATGATGCTTCTTAGTATCACCCTTTTCTTTCTTCACATAACAATAATATTGAAATTTTTGTTGGTTAACAGATTGGCCTTCTAATAAAATTGACTCAAACCCACAAAAGCCTCTTTGTTTATCAACAATTGAACAAACCACTAAGCAGTTTGATCATTGAATTAATAGGTACAACTCTCTAAGATAAATATACAATGAAGGTATATTTTTAATTTTCTAAATAAAAGGGGTATGCTCTTAATCAGAGAGCAAATATGCATCTAATGAATATGCATCATCATGAGATATTCACGAATCAAACACATATTGAATGCTTAAATGTAAAACATATTTTTGTATACTCATTCCCACGACCATGAAAATCAGATACAGTATATAACCATAAAATGAGAAAAATATGTGAATAGCATAACCGAGTAAAGAATAGAACCAATAGTGTCACACAGAACATAGTTGAAACCTACAATTAATTCATTCTATTCATCCATCATTCGTCCATTCAACAATAGAAAAATAATGAAAGTAAACTAGTGAATAACAATCTTGATTCAAAATTCGAGTCTCACTCAAATTGTCACAACAACAGGGGAAGTTTGAACCAAAAATTGCCGATCCTTTGCATTGAGTTTCAAATCAAAATATATAGTCTTTTCATATCCCAGAGACGGTTATAAAGAAATTGTCCCTTTTTAAATTTTTAGAAGATAATTAAAATATAACATGTTTAAAGTCTTTGCGACCACATAATAAAAATAGAGCCCAAAAATATCATGCAATAATAAAATTAAGGTGCTGGAACACTATCTTTGTCTGGCACCATTACTGCCTTTTGATCTTCCCGTGCCTTCTTATATCCTTGCAGCGCAACCAAAACCCTTGAGACATCATTAATTTTAGGAACTGTGATGTGAGTATTCTGAATCACTCTATATGCTTTTTTCTCTAGGATCTCCTTAGTCTTGGCATTGAATGCCTAATAGTGATTCCTGCACCACATATATGTAGCATCAATTCAGGTTAATTTCTGATGCTCTTCCTTACAATAGACATGAGGGTCAGTAATATGATCAATATTTTATTGATTTTGGTCTTTCAATTCATCTTTGATGACTAACCCAAAATTTCCTTTCCACATTAACTCACACCATATATCCTAGAAGTATGACTGCATTTGTTCAATGTTCTCTTTAGCTTCATCGAGAACCTTGTTAGATTGTTCACACTCCTAGTGACGCCTTCACATTTTTGTCTTATATTGAACATCCATCTTTGTAGAGGTTCATTGAGTGGTTGTAGGATACCCAAATTCACTGCATTATCTTCTTTCATGTCCATGACCTCTTTGATTTGTTGCAAGTTCTTTTTATATGTCTCACTTTCTATTTTGGTAGTTCGTACTTCTGATAGGACTTCATTCCAAACTACTACAAGGCCATCATAAACTTCAATTAATCTAGAAATGAATGGTAAGCTCCTTACCTTTAGACCTTCAATCCATTCTCTAGTGATTTTCCCAAATTGACTATCTTCTTGCAACTGGTTGATCAATTTCATATTTTGATCTATAGTAGGGTCCATAATAGTATTCGAAGAGCTAGCTAATTTGATAAGTATATTAATGGATATGATGCATAAATAGATACAAGCCACATCAAATCTGCTGAGCACAATAGGCAAGAATAAAAAAGCAGACATTACAGACAAAATGATAAATATGAAGAGTCATATCATAGAAATCAATCGTCTACATGAGTAATGGAATACAGTTTTGGGAAGAGTATAAATAGAAGGAACACAACACAGTTAATACCACAACAGTCACATTTTATTTTTGGACGCCTTTCGCATTGCTGTCAAAAGGGGAGGATAATGACTGAGGAGATTATTGGGAGACTAATGACTAAGGAGATTAAGGGGAGATGAGTAAAGAAGAATGATGAGAATAAGAAATGCAGAAGCTGAAGGGAGTACAGGAAAATGGGGAGCAACACATCAAAACAGTAAGAAGCATGATGCTGGAAAGTTTTTTCCATCAATGCCAAAGGGGGAGATTTTTACTTGACAAAATCCTCTAGAGGCTAAAGAATTATTTTAATAAGATTTTCATCGTTGGAAACTACCACAAAGGATAAGCAACAAACATCACGTATAGAGTACTATCGAAAAAGCATAGTTTATCGGCTAGAAAGTTATGACTATCGATAAAGTTTATCGGCAAGAGGAAAAGAGAAGACTAGAATCAAGGATGACATCCTACTATCACATTGGCCTATGCAAGAATTGCGAAGACCTAATTAGGGTAAAAACATTTTGGAAAATGGTAGGTCAAGACAATACTTTAAAAGAAGATCGGAGAGAAGAAGAGATATAGTGGAGAAGGAAAAGATATAGTGAAGTGTGTTGACGGGACTTTGTGATTGGTCTCATGAACAGAGGAAGAGTTGTCATTGGGTATCGAGGTACCGGCCAACTTTGCCTGTAAAGGTTGTCCAGGGAATAAATTCTCTGGGCCTTCAAGCACCTGAGTGTCGGGTCTCGATGGTGCGGGGATATCAGTTGGGCAAGTGACTATTTTTGTTTGGGGGGGATAGCTGGTTTTGACTCATCTTCTCTGGGGATTTTGTTAGTAGGTCAGGGTTTCCTGCAAGCATGCATTAGTTTACCAAATAAACTACAAAAGATATGCCAGAGTTAGGAGTTCGTTACTTCTACATATAGTCATACCATATATTTCTAACATCAACAATGCTCTAATGAGCTACACTAAATACTGAATGCATAAAGAACTATCAGTTCATACATATTCAATAGCAAGGGGAAATAAGATCATCTAATCTAATAAAGCACTAGAGCAAAGGACATTAGAAACATACAACACAAAAGAGTATTGCTCACTTGAAGATCAGAAAGCATACAACATCATTGCCAGAAACTCTTCCTTCTTCATTAACATTAAAGTGTTCCAGCAACACTAGTGTGTACATCAATGGCTCCAAGGGAGCATCTAACAACTAAGAACTACTGAGCATTGAGCTCTGCAACTACTAGAAAATAAAAATACTAAATACTAATAGTATTGGACTGCAAAATCCTTAATTTTGTCGACCCTTGAAATGAGGTCAGACTTCTTATTTATACAAAAACCTTTCACTAAAACTAACCTAATCTAACTGTACACTCAACATTAAAATAAAATATCTAGTGGTGGGTACTACCTGCACCACTTACAATCACCTTGAAAAGAGTAGAGGTCTGACATGACAGAAGAAGAAGACAAGAAGAAAGTATGGAAGAATCAGCCTCGAGAAGAGTGTTGGAGAAAGAATAGAAAACATCTGATCTTTCTGGAGTTTGAAGCTACATACCTCATCAATGCAAAATGTGGCTCACTATCTTTGATGCACCAGGTAGTTAATTCTAGAGTGGCACCTTGGGAAGATCACCTGTCAGGGCCATCCCTCAAATTGACATGCCTTATTGGGGTCACCTACCTTCTGACACCCTTATTAACTACTGGATAATGACCAGTTAGCTCCGGGGAGCCTGGACACGGGTCATCGAAAGAATACAAAACTATTGGATCCAAAATTCTAGAATCTGGGAGCTTACGCTCAAAAAATAATGAATGTTCAAAATACACCCTACCGGTGAAAATCCCTGAAATTCAGAAAACTTTATTGTCCCTTGCTATTCTTGAATGCCTCTAAAATTTGGCTAATGTCATCTCCATCTATATCTCTGATGTTTTTCCACCAGTCACGGACAATTATGAACTTCTCTTCACCTTATATATTCTTGATAATTTCCCCCCGTCGAAGTCTCTGACAAACTGATACTGGGACTCCATCAGCTTGTCATATTTACTGAGGACATAATCCTTTGGGGCACAAGTTTTGGTGGTGAAGGGATCAACTTGTGACACCCTTTCAATGAATGCTTTGTACAGGACCAAAGGATACCAGACCATCGTGACTTTCTCTTTTAAGGCCATGACCAGTTGCTTGCTCACCACAATTTTGAGGCCAAGTATGGAGTACTGGGCACGAAGGAATTTGAATGATTCTGATGAGATGTAACTGATTGAATGTTTGATAATGTTAAGTTGAAGATGATGCAAGACATTAAAATAGTTAATGGTTTGTATTTTTATTGATTTCAACTTGATATCATTTGTACAATCATGTACATAATGCCAAATACTTCAGAGAATCAATGGATCAATGATTATGCTTTCAAAAATTCATAAAAGTCAAGTATTCACTAAGTGATAGACAACACCGACGGAGTGCACACCATCGATAAAGGTAGAGAAAAAGTCACAGTGATCCCCGACGAGTAGAAGACAGTGTTACCCGACAAAGTAGAATCACAAGATGCCTGACTAACTAAAAATAGAGTTTCCCAATGGATGGAGATCCCGAAGCTAATTGAAGTTACACCGATGGAACTGGCAGTTGTCACCAATGACGAACTGCAGAATTGACCAACAGAATAGAGAGTTTAGGAAATGACAAAATATCTAGCTGTCAGAGCTTAAGGATAGACTTAACTGGTTGTTTTATTTGACCACAGTTAAGTAATTGATTTAAAGAAGATTTATATAGTTGGCAAGAAGATAACTATGGGATAACTCAAGAGTTAAAGCCGTAAATCAATTTGGTTGGATTGTTTTTCATGCCAAGAACCAAGAATCATGAATTAAGGAATATCATGTCTATATAAGAGATAAGCATAATTCATTTTTGCAAGCAATCAGATACACGAAAGGGGAGTGAATAGAAAGAGGAAGCTGAAGAGAAACTGGTGAAGGATAAACTTCATACAGACCTGATCAATCAAGCTAAGGGAGAGCTAAAGAATTTTGCAGACACCTATGAACAGTGAAGCACAACATCACAGAGCATAATGTGTGGAGCACAAAGAAATTGAATTGATACATTGATCATAGAGGTATTGTACTTAAATAGATCTAAAAATCTATAATTCAAAGTTGCATTAGAAACAGGTCATAGTGTTTCAGTTTAACCATTGAAGCATCAAGTCTCTTAACAAAGCAAGACTTAATAGTTTTCTATAATTGAGGTATATCCTAACAGATTATCAAAAAGGTTGATTCATGAAAGTAGCATTGAATTTTCATAAAGCCTATTGACAACCTAAGAAGGAGGTTGATTCAAGGATGGTAGCAAGATTTGTCTTAAGCCTATTGATAGTCTAAGAAGGAGGCCGATTCAAGGATGGTAGCAAAATAGATGCCAGATACTAAGTGACAACCTATATGTATAAAATCCTCTAACAAGGTCGCACTTAACAGTGTGTTTGTAACCTTTCACAGGGTTGGCTCCTAACAGGGCTCACTTCAGAAGAGTGAAAATTTTGGGGTATCGGTCCCAATGGCTTTTTCCCTTAACAGGGTTTCCACGTTAAAATCTATGTGTTATGTGTGTATGGTTTATTACTTTATTGTTTTACATTTCACATATGCATTTATAGATTGACTGGTATACTCTGCATATTTATTAAGTATCGGTAAATAAGTTTTACTGCTTATCGGTTATCAAGGAGAATAAGGACAGACAAGATAAACTGACAAACAGTTAGTTATTTCAAGAATTTCAAGGCATGCATCTTGTAGGGACTTAATAATTTGAGGTGTATTGATTGGTGGATTAAAGTTTAGATATAAATTTTTGAGGCCACTGATTCACCCCCCCCCTCTCAGTTATTACTAACAATTGGTATCAGAGCTTGTGTGCTTAGAAGGAAGGTTTCAAGACCTAAGTAAAGATCACAAGATGAACAGATGAGATGTGACCAAATTGAACAAAGACAACTTTTCTTCATGGAAAAGCAGGATAAGACTCCACTTATCAGGTATTGGAAATGATATTACTCAATACTTAGATACTGAATATGTGTTTCCTACAAGACCATTGATAGTAGATCAATTGAGAGTGAAGCATGAGCATAACTGCATGGTTATAGAGCTTTCTTCCTCACTCTCTGATGCTGAATTTGAAGATGTCAAGGATTGAAAAACTGCAAAGAAAATGTGGGACAAACTGAAGCTTATACACTGAGGTGATACAAATGTTCTGAGAGCCAAGGCAAAAAGCCTTAGAGGAAAGTTTGATGATCTTAGAATGAAAGAAGGTGAAAACATCACACAGTACAACACAAGAATAAAAGAAGTAGTCAATGCTATACGAGGTGTTGGAGGTACACTTGAAGAAGAGATAGTGGTAAGTAAAATTTTAAGAACCTTATTGCCTATACATGCTATTAGAGTCTTTGCTATTCAAGAAATGAGAGTAATAGAAAATAATACAGTTACTCTTGATAGCCTAATTGGTAGACTGATTTCATTTGAGATGAATAACTTTGATAATAATGTCTTACCAAGTTTAGAGTTTGCATTTAAGTCTTCTATGAAAATAAGAAAATCCAATCATAGATGCTCATGTAGAAGGGACAGTAAAAGTGAAAGTGAAGAAGAAGATCTAGATGAAATAGAAGCACTTATGGCTAGAAGAATACAAAGAGGCAAAGGTAAATACAAAGGCAAGTTACCACTTGTATGCTTTAATTGTAAAGAGATTGGACACTTTGCTGCTAGATTTCCTAACAGAAGAAAAGATGACAAAAGTGATGATAGATCTTTTGAGAAGAAGTCTGATAGAGGGGATAACAAAGATTACAGAGGTTATTGATGAACATAAAGAAAGGATACCCAAGACTACAAGGATAAAGGCAAGAAGGCTAGCTACCTAGCTGCTTGTAAAGATGAATATACTTACACCAAACCTGATGATGACATCGAGATGGTATTTGTAGCTGTGAAGGATGATTCAGATGAAGATGAAAGGTATGAAGAAACTGCACTCATTGTGAGACCCACATTAGACTGTTATAGTGTTACTATTTTGTTTTCATGCTTTCAGTAGTTTATGCTTTGACATACCTTGACTATCAGAGACTTGTTATACATTTAAGGATCAGTGAAATCCTGTGTTATATATTCAGCACCTGATTTTATAATCAGGGTACTTTTGAGATGCTTTATGTTTTAATTCAATTTCAGCTTATGTTGGTGTCTTATATGGGTTTAAATGTATGAGTGTAATATGATGAATTTGGTTTAGGAAACGGATGCTAGGTTATTTCAGTTCTAATGCAATTATGGTTTATATGTATGTATGTCATTGACGTCGTGTTATATTTCATATCATGTCATTTTAGACCTACTGATGTGTGCGAGTGTGCAGGAAAAGTTGACCATGGATCTATATCGGGGACCCAATACTGGAACCTATGTAAATACCCATGCTTTCCAAGGTCCTGTCTATATAAAGAGACATGGACCTCGTTGTTATATGTTTATCTCATAAATGTGGTTTGCATGTGTGTTATTAAATTATTAAATGTTCATGTTATTGAGCCATGTCATTTGTTTTAATTTAATGTGCCAAGTTTGGCAATTATTATAATTTAATTATTGACATGGCTAGTTAAGGGGAAACCAAGGTTAGTCAAGGGTTAGCTAAGGTCATCTAGGAGTAGTACCCAAGCTTACCCCAGGGTTAGAAGTTTCTAGAATTTCTTTGACTTAGAAATCCGTAGGTTAACTTCAGGGTGAGTTTTAAAGGGTCTTTTGGGCTCCTAGGAGGTAACCGGGGT